>JBCAUA010000012.1:4545144-4565838 GCA_038406235.1 Peronia verruculata | reverse complement strand
CCTAATTGTTGCCGACAAACTGAGTAATATCACAGCGATGCGACAGACATAGCAAGGAAAGGCCAGACCGTCTAAAGATGGACTTTGCACAATAAAGTAGGATTTCACCTGTTGGATAAAGGCGTGCGGCGCAGTTGTAAGGTTAAGTGTAAATCTATAAGCAGAAGAAGTAACTGGATGGATGAGACACTATTTTCAGGTCAGGGAGACTTTTTAGAAATATGTTTAGCTGACAGAAATTGGACATTGGATATTGAGAGAAAAAAACACAAAAGTTTAGACATTGATTCCTTTGGGTATTATAATGTAAAATGTAACAGCACTCAACAGTGGATTACAGTTATACAACATTGTGGCAGATATATAAATCTATGACATCAAGATCAAGAGGAAAATTATTTAAGTTGTGCATGCTGTTAGTTATCAGTGTTGCTGTTTTGTTATAAAATTGTTTCTTTACTCTTCCATTCTTGTTTTTTTCTCAAACAGTGGTGCCTGAGGGTACAAACCCAAAGTGAGTATTGAAATAGTGTTTGATTATTTTAAGAGCTGGGCGTAATTTTTTACATCATATAGGCATTCAGGTGTCATGTTCTCAGCTGTCTGTATGATTTATGAATTTTCAAAGCTTTGTGTATAGCCACCTAGTGTGTGCAAATGTAATTTTATAATATATACCTGTTATTAGTATTATTAAACGTTACCTCATCGTTATAAATATCATAATATGAATGGTTCTGGCAACTTGGGGAGTTTCCCAGAAATGTGAGCTTCCTTCTCAACTGAGCTATAACTAAAATGTGAACATTGTTTTTTTTTATGTTCCTGTCAGTGTATTAAAATTGAAGGTGTAGAAAAGGATGGGGTAAATCACCTTGTCCTGAATTGAACCCAGCCTTCCACAGAGACATTAGCCACTACCAAATATAATTTCATTATCTTAACAGCATCTGTAGTAGTTTACGTATATATTATGCCTTTTGTTGATTCCATTATATATGGTCACTCACTAGACATTCATTAATTAATTTGGCAATGCCAGTCAGCTCCTTTCAGTGTGGTAGTTCCTTCTATATTAGAGTAAAGGCATCATCATTTGATGCATCAGGATGAAATTTGGCATCTAATGAGGAGAGAGGTTTCCTCTCATTATTTTCATGGTCTAACGGATTTCCTGCGGCACGAGTGAAGTAATCTTTCCCTTTGGCCCAGTGCAAAGACATCTACAGTGTTCAGTAGAAACAAAAAACTACCGGTACAGCAATTGAGGCTTATCTAGCCAGGTCTGAGCCAGTGAATGACTATGCACTTTTCAAGATGCTGAGACCAGTCAGTCAAAAGTTTGAAAAATTTCTATACTTTCAACAGTATTTCAAAGCATCTTTAGATGCTTTCAACTGCTAGAGATAATACTAATTTATGCATTGTATAATACCGACATTTTGTTCAGAATCAGAACTGAGAAGTGTTTCTCTTCACCAGAACTATATCAGGATAACAAGTTTTATTGATTGAGCATGATTTATGCCCAAGCCTCTTAGAACCAAAGTGGAAAGTTACACATAATGTTAGAAGATGATAATTTGTGCAAGTATGTGCGGATTTAACACTTTGATTTTTTAAAGCCATTGGTCAACCCTCTTCTTCATCTATCTGCAGTATGAGGCGTTCCGCGATGAACTGCTAGATCTGTTCGAACCAGGACAGATTGAAGTTGTAAGTGCATTGTTGTTTCTCATATTTTTTCTTTATCAGAAAATTCTTTGGCCTTGTTTGCTTAGCAGCATACTTGTAGGCGAGAAGAGCAGCCCATTGAAAATTACAGTCAGTGCATTTGTCGTTCATAGCAAATATAAGGCTGCAGATGTTTACCTGTCCTGTTTGGCTTGTGATCCCATTTTCTTCCATTTGAATGACTGATTTACCTAGCAAATATAAGCATGTACATAGGCACCATTTGAATTAGTGTGTAGCTAGATTTTGATGTGAATGGAAAGTCTCCTTTCAGTATAACTTTAGTAATGAATACATAGGATTGGAGGCTGATACAGTTGGTAGTTTCACGGTTTACTATAATCAAAAGCTAAATAACAAACATATCATGATGAAAATAATGTTGACTATGCTTAGGTAAAAGTTTTGCCTTTGGTGTCAAAATTTGACTCATGTTAACAGTAATGTACATCTTTTCAAAAATAAAAACTGGCGAAGCAATTGCCAGTTTTTGTGATTGAATTAATATGTTAATTTATGAGAGTTATGTTATGTGATATCAAACTGTACTGGAATTTGTGAAGTGTTGGGTTTTGCTCACATTTTCTTTCTTTCTTTTTTTTTTTTTTCAACTCTGAATCCCCAATCAACAGCTGAATTAAGCAAGTTAGCCAGAGAGTGTTGTGTGGCCAGCTACAAGTTACGTCACTGCCACCCCCCCTTCCCTCCCCACCCCTTTCTTTTACATAAATACATTTCCTCACTTCATGTCTTCTGTTTTTATCTCACTGAATCCATTCTTAGTCACGCTACTCACAGTACCACATGCTCCAGCTGAATGACAGAATCAGTGCGCCAAGGGTGTAGCTTATTTGTAACACGGTTGGTTTGTCGAATATGGGAATTACAAGCTGGAAACAAAAAAGGAAATGGTCTGTTATTATGCTTGTGTACCTTGGGGAAGGGGGAATACAGATCAATACAGAATCGTTGCAACACTTGTGTTGAAGCCAACACAGCTATTTTGTTTCGTAGAATCTTAAGCTCTGTTATGCATACTCCAAATGAAAAAAAAAAAAAAAAGTCGATCAAAGATCAATTTAGTTGACCGTATCCATATTTTTTCTTTTTCTTCTCAGCTTTACATGTGCTTTGTATTTACAAGGCATAGTAATTAGTATGTAGATTGCAGGAAATTATATGCATAATTTTTTCTATGTCTACCTGGACAGACTGGTGAGGGAACACCGAACTCGACCGGATGGTTTGAGGTCACAATCGTTGGAGGAAAATTGCTTCACTCCAAGAAGGTAAGGAACGAAGGGGGATTGTGCTGGCGGAGCTGGACTGAAAATTTAGTCAGTAGTATTTATTGGAGGGGTTGCAATAGTCAGCTAAAGTGCTTGTTCAAAGTGAATCTCTTGTATAAAAATTATCTGCAACTTATGAAACAATTTTCCTTATTTTGTTACATTTATACATGTATATTGATTATAGCTAGAGGTGTCAAGGTGTTAAAAATTAGTTGATGACTACACTTGAAACAGTTTAGTATATGTCTGAATCATTTTTTTATGGACGGAAATGGACCCATGACATATTACATTCTAGAGAAGTATTGTCAGTTTTTGAGATTACATGTTTCATCACACTGGTTTCTATGTTTGACGTGTGCTGAAGATTTTCAGAGGCTGCACATCCAAAAATATGTATTATTCATGAACTGTCAATAACTATCCAATTTCCAGCAACTATCCAATTTTTTTTAAGTTACGAACAGCTGTCATTACATAATGGCTGTCTCTTCTCTGGGAAATTCAGGACAGAGATACATGCTGTTGTGTGTCTAAAGGGTACATTGTGTGGACTGTCAGAGTTGAACGAAACATAAACTATTTCTGTTCTGTTTCAGAATGGCAATGGCTTTGTTGACAGCCGAGAGAAGATGAACAAGATAGTCAACGGTATCAAGGCAGTTTTGTAATTGCCTGTTGCCTGGGTGTCAGCTGCAGTGCGGCATCTCAGGTGGGTGTCATCAACCACACAGTGTCATGAAGTATGGTTTTGTTTTTTAATGTTACTTCTTCATTTTATTATTTATTTATAAATGTTTTTATCATTTATTTATTTAGTTTGTGTATTTGTTTTTGTTTAAACAAGGTCGCCACAGAAAAGGATTGGGTGGGTCGGAGTGGGGTGGGGGGGAGGGATTAGTCTTAAAATGGACATCTGTTATTTGTTTTGTTTGTTTTTTTTAAATTTTATTTTTAATGGTATTTTTACTTGTTGTAGTGTCTCCTTCATGATAAGGATATGTTTGCAATTTCTGTGTACATATACACGTATATACGTAAATATGTATATCTCCTATGTAGTTGCATCAAAGGGAAAATATCAGCTATTAAGCCATCTGTGTAGAGAAGAAATCTCTCATATTTTTTCACCTCCCAGCAAATGTTAATTCTGGAAATATCTTCAGCAGAACAAGCTGTCTCTTTTTAATGCAGATAAATGGATAATACAGTGGTTTCTGCCTAAGAGCCTGCTGCCTAAGAGCCTGGTCCACCTAAGAGCCAGCTTCTACAACAAAACAGAATTTTTTCTCTATAATTTTCCTGTCTAAGAGCCCACTTCCAAATTAACAATCCGCCTAAGATAAGAGCCCAGTGTCAGGCCAAGACACACGAGTACTCATGGTATAAGTTCACATCATATTGTCCACTTGAGACAAATTACAGCATTAGGCATGCAGTAAAACAGGGGAGCAGGGGAGATAATGGAGGGGAGAGGGTGGAGAGAGATATGTGACTGTAGAACCAAATCACACAGGGACCACCAAACCTAAACCATTTCTTGGTCTGCCGACACGTGCGACAGCGCCTGTGATTGGTTCTGTGGTATAAGAAGAAAATAAGTTGAATGTCCTGACTGATCAGTTGTTTTCCTGCTTCGGTCAATCTGGCTAGGACTCTTGAGTGACTTGTGCCTTATCCATGGGATATCCAGCCATTTCATGGTTTCATTGAACAATGATATCATCACATGGACGCTCATTCAGTGTTTGAAAGAAGCTGGGCATTATTGATGAAATTATAAACCAAGAAGGGTCAGAAACTATTAGATTTAATTACACATAATAACACATGCGCACACAACAAAGGAAGCTGTTCTTATTGCAAAAGGACATCCTTAACTAATTGTAACGATCAACTGAACACAGGAAACTGGACAGTGGTTAGGTGGGTTTGGTAAACTTTCAATCTTCATAAGAGTCCATTTTTTTAGTTCCCCTGATGACAGGCTCATAGGTGGAAACCACTGTATGTATAAATAGATATTGCTTGTTTTCCACAGATGGCATTCTTTATTGGAATACATAGAACTTTGACTGCCATTTAAGTGGTTTAAAAAATAATGCACTTATGTCTGTCAGTTTCAGAGAAATAAAGAATCAAGACACATAGGGTATGAACTGACATAACCAGAGGCCAGCCTGACAATCTGTTAAGATTAATGTAATAGTTCAGATGTTTTGTAATACATTTGTCTTTGATATTATCTTCAGTTTATAATGGCAAATAATTTCTTGTTGTTTTTCCAGCCTGAATCACTTGAGCTGTATCAGAGAATGACATCTCTTCATGACTGGCCTGGATTAAAGGCACGCTGTTGCAAAGTTCAAGGTCACGATACACAGAGATGGTCGTCTCTGATTTGCATTGACTGGTTTGGGACTGATGGATGTAGCGCTGGGCTCGTCACTTCCTTATCTCATTATTTATAGTTTGCTCTGTTGCACTTGTTTACTTGACGAAACCCATGATCTCGTAACTCTTTTCACACATCATCATTTTGAAGATGAGATGTAATTCATGTTTGGCCAAGTTTTCCAAGATAACCGACACCAAATATGTTTTGATTAGACAGTTTTAAATTACAGGAGATTAAATGAGCAGTGTAAAAAAAGAAGAAAGACGGGATGTAACTAACAAAAACATGTCAAGCAGGAGTCACAAACTTTGAAGCATAAAATTAATGGTGCGGCTGTGCCAAGAGATTGGTATAAAGTTTGTAAAGGTATTATGGTTTGTGGAGAGATCACTCATACGTTTGAAATGAGTTAAAGTTTTGGTAAATATGAACTCTTTCGGAATCTCTTTGTAGAAGTGATCAGTGCTGGATTGGTTTAATATGCGAGTTGTCACAGACAGAGATACCATGCTCCCTTTGTTTACAGTACACTGTGTTGTGAGCAACTGATACACCATGCGCTGTTGTTGTGCATCCTCTGAGTGCAGGAAACGTGTCAAACAAAACAAGGGGTCTGATTGATTAATTAATTATAAATGCATCTCATTTGAACAAAAAATGTCATTTTGTGCCTTTGCTCATCGGTGTGAATTGTAATGGCATCTAAATCACGGTGTGCATATTCGTGAAGTAAAATTGTATTTGATTGTAACAAATTTTTGACAGATTATAACAGGTGTCCAGAGAGAATTTCTGAAATCTGTAAGATGTAAAGTTGGTGTTTAAAATGAAAGAGAGGAAAGTGGTTGGTTGAACAGAAGAAAAGCCATTGTCAGAGGAAAGTTGAGTTGTGTAGGGGGATCAACGGCATATCAGCACGACAACGGTAACATTGTGCCTATCATGGTGGGTACATACATTAAAGGCTGATCAAAGTTTAGATAAACTGTAACGGAGAACGCGCCTATGAGTTATATTTAAGAGATTCATATATATGCAGGTGCTATACACTTACTAGTTATCCCCAAGTTGCTACCATTTTTCTGTATACAGCTTATTTATGATGCTTTTGCATATCATTTCTAGAATTAGATGTATATTTGCTGCTTTCCCGTATCTTTGATGAGCTCACTTTTCCATTGCTTATGCAAAATCCTCAGGCGATACATGTACATTTGTATCTGCAGTTTTCCCATGAAGTGAATAGACAAGTTCACTCTCCCTTATTTGTGGCAGTATCTGCGAAAAGGGTCCAGATGTCGCAAGAGCAATAACTGAGAACAGGGAGAAAAATGGTCAGAAATCGATTTTCCTACGTCATGGAGTTTTTTGTCTTTAAAGCTTCATTGACATCTAAACTGTTAGTTCACAAAAGATTTTCCTGATCAAAAGCTTATAAATATTTTTTTAGCAAATATTTTTCAAACCATATAGAATGAAAAATAAGCAAAATTTTGATTTTTTGTCCCTATTTCTCAAAATGACATTTTCACAACTTATGACACTAAATTGATAATATCTTGAGAACTAATGAAGATTTTTTGATGTTTTACAAAGCCAAATCATCAGGAGATGTTCTTCTATTCAGAAAACCATGCGATCTAGACCCTTTCTGCATGGAGGCTCACAAATTGTGGTCAGGAACAGCTTTCCTCTTGCACTAGTCCTTTCTTCAGTTTTCTCTCAGACCACGGGTATATATTTATTTCTATTGTAGGATTCAATGTGTTGCCATCCCACCAACTATCATACAATCGTTTCAGAGTAAACTGTCAGCTTTGAGGAACTGAACATTGGGGAACATCAAGTTCTAGATCAAAATGAGGCATAAATGACAGCCTAGATTGTCACTGTGAGTGACATAAGCAGAAATATCATTCTTCTGTTTTCAAGTTCATTGTTACAGATTAGTATTACATTTTTAAAAAAATATATATATATATATATAAAGAAAAAAAAAATTTGTTTTTTGATCAGCTGACAGATCTGCCAAAAATGAAGTCAGCAAAGAACAGAAAGTCAGATTTTGAGACGAGATGGAAGTTTGATATCCCTATTAAATATCAACAGGAATTTGTAAAATTAAAAAAAATTATGTTGAGAATGGAGTGACAAATCCTCAAATTATCTTACCTCAAATTCTAAATAGTTCTCTTTCTCTAAATAGTCTCCAATGACAGACGATTTAGCACCTTTTTCAGGAGCTGCAGCACGATGTGAATGGAGCTCTTGTTCTAATTCTTGTACTTTGGTTTCATGGCTGTGAAGCTGCTCCCTCTGAAGGAGAAAAAGGAACTAATAGATCAAATAGTGTAGGACTGATAATGAACAAAATATAACATGTCATGTAAAAGACCTGTAAAACAGAAATGCTCTTTCATAATCCTGAAATCACCACAAGATGCAAGGTTGCATTCCAGATGATCCAGCTAGCAACAAACTACAGAGCTGAAAGTTGGAGGTTGTACCACTACTTTAATCACAGATGCAAAATTGAATCCAATATTCAATAGGACTATGCTTTGCAGAACAAGTTGACTCAACTGCCAAAGGTTTTAACAATAACACAATTCAATGCCCAAAAATCAAAATCAAAAATAAAAATAGGAACACAAAAAGTAAGTTGTTGGTAGCAGTCCTACTGCAGTGTGAGTAACTGCTGTGGGTAGCTGCTTTGGCTACTCACCAAATTGAGGCGTGTGTAAGAAGATGGTAAAAGTTGCCTCTGAAATTTGGCCTTGGAGCCCACAGCACCAGGCAGAGCAGGAGCTGACAAAGAGGCTGCCACTAAATTGATTGTGTCCACCCATTCCTGGAGTTCCTTGCTGTCTCTGAAGAGAAATAGCAAATACTAAATCATTATTTTACAAACTTCTTGCCCCTTTTCAGCATTTCTACATCCTTGTCCAACAATCATAGGTTAATACATATCTCCAATACTACTATCATTCATGTCTGTAAAATATAAGGATCAAACTGATTTTTTTTTTAAAAGAATCTGTACACAAAAACATTATTATCATACAATTAACGTAGAACACTGTGATCAAATGATGAATATTTTCTATTATCAAAAAGGCAATCAGAGAAAAATAACTAATCTCTCATTACTAAATAATAGATTTTATCCAGAGAGATCTAGATCTAGCTGACACACTAACATGGAAATCCAACGCTCACAGCCCAAATCTCTTGCACTACTCAGTCATATAAATATATCTAATAGATAAAGATTTATGTTAATTACTTTTTTATCCCACCAGTGTCATTCAGATGTTACATTTGATGTAGCAGTCTCACTAAAAACTGTTAAATTGCTGCAACTGACAAGACTAACAGATATGGCTAAAATTATCCATTTAAGAACTTCATATGACACAGAACGGAATGTGCATATCTTCATTATATTTTTCATATAATAAAAAAAATCAACATCCATGCTCCACTGAAAGCTTGATTATTTTCTGAAGTTATGACAGTCAAATTGAAGAAAGAAAGAGAGAAAGAAGAAGGAAAGAAAGTAAGAAACAGGCAAACAAAAGAAAGTAAAAGGAAAGAAAGAAAAATTCAACTGACAGCTAAATTTAAAATACAAACCCTGTCTGAAAAAGATACTCTGCCCAGTCTGCAGTCTGAAGTCTGAAAACATGCTGTTTCTTCGTGTAATCAGTTGCTTTTGTGGCAAGTGCATGGTGAACTCGAATTGCGTTATGAGAACTTTCAACAAAATGGCCTTTCTTCAGCTGATGCTCATCCTTGTACTGATAAAGTATCATGTCACGCAGGACAGCATATAGCATTTTCCAGCCCCTCTTGCCAAATGGTGCTGTGAAAACAATAAAAAAAAAAAAATTGTGGAGTAAAAACAAATATTCTAGATGAAATTATTTTATGTAAGAAAGAAACTCTTCATAACAATAAAATCTCATGTTCAACAACAAAATTAAAAATTTTTAAAAGATTTTTTTTTATATAAATCAAAGATTTTACATACCAAGAAGACCTGCCAGCTGCTAAAGTTGTTTTGCAGTATCCAATCAAATAATTGATACACATGCACACAGCAGATATTTACACGCATTGTCAAATGCACACAATTTCTAAATAAGGTAAAATTGAGGGAATATGTACAGAAATATTCACAGCCACTATGTACAACTGATTCCTTGGTCTGTCTGATAGTTTGATGAATGCAAACTCCATAAAATATTCTGGTCTAGATCTGCATTTTTGTAGATCTTGCTCTTTTTAGCTCATGAAAAAACCATACATACATGTACACGTCGCATGGTATATCAATATGACAATGAAAGTAGTGAAATGCGACACATGAACAGAAACCAGAGTGGAAATTATGGTGAAATCCTGAATGATTGGGATCAGTAGACTTTATCATTGTTCCCTTTCACATTTCTGTACCCATTGGCTACTGGTAATTAAAGAAAATGAATCAGCACCATATCAGAAATAAAACTGCCATCATCAATGCAGTGAATATGAAATCAAAACATTATGCCACACTATGTTGCCTGAAACAAAATGTAGTAAGTCGCCTGTGCCGATCAAGTGCATTATACCGCTTGGAAGTCACCATATAAAAATTGTATGCATAACATTGTTATTTTCCTTTGTTAATATCACTAATCTAAACTCCATTTTTCACAATTCTACAACAACGAGACATCAGGAATAACAAGATATTTTTGTCCAAACATGGATTGTTGTTATTCGTGAGTCTCACTGTATTTCATCCCAAAACCACAGCAATAACCATACCAGGACATATGTCACAATTACACTACCAAAAAATCTCTATGCAGTCAAACCATGATATACTTATAGATAGACAACTGCAAAACAAAGAGAACTAACCTAGAATTTCACAAGACATCACTGAGATTGCATCATGAAATAAAACACAAACTGGCTAACCTTTCTTTTAAACACGGGGCAAAATGTAACTCGACCTAAAAATTACTACCCTAATATCTACTTACTTTTTCGTCTGTCAGGATCCATGCAGCACTTACGCATGACATAGCCTTTTTTATATTCTGTAGTTTTACTTGGATCTGGAACCTATCAATGATATTATACAGACAATTACTAACTTTAATAGAATAAAAAATAGTCCAACTATGAGTGAATGCCAAAAAAATCTTAATTCATCTTATTTTTCAATAAAAGCCCATTTCCTCAATGATAATTATACCTGCCAACAGGTCTTTCTGAATATGAAAGATGACATTTTTCGCTATTTTATAACCACTTTGAAAATTGAGACAGCACAGATATATCATGACATAGCAATGTAAAAGTGTGCCGGGAGTCAAATTTTACATCATTAATTATTTGATAAACAATATTCCTAAATCCAATTTAAAAAAAAAAAAAAAAATTGAAGAATAGAGTGAACTTTTCTTTGGTTAGATGTCAGCATGGACAATTCTGAGCCAAATGCTGTCAAACTTCAAGTGCTGATCCTTTAAACTCTGTAATTAAATTTTATTTAACAGAATTTCCGGAAATTATTTCATGCCCCTGAATCTGCTTCTAACAACTTTACTTGGCAAACACATCAAATCTCAGTTGTATTTATAAAATCAATGTTTAGTTGATACCAAATTACCTCCAGAAACGGATTACTTCCAAGAACTTGGGGCATGGGTGCTTGAACAGGTATTCCCTGGTCCAACAGCTGAGCACCCTCAGCTTCAGGTGAGATTTCATCTCTGACAAGAATTTATTTAGTGATTAATTGCAAACTTATGCTACCTAGCTAAAAGGTAATTTAAAATGATGCAAGAGCAAATGGGAAAGGGTAAAATTCACATGACTATATACTATCCACTTAGCACTGATTAAGTTTGAAAGGTAATTTGTTTCTGCAAGGTTACACCCTATATATTAGCAATGTCAACAGATAATTACAAAACCCATATCCTGGCAAATAAATGTGAAAGAGACATAGACACAGATCTCCTGACTACAAGACTTTTTCAATTTTCAAAATCGGTTAAAAAATAAAAACGTCACAGCAATTTCAGTGTCCGAAGTTTTATCCCTAAGTGGCTCACTTTTGGGTAATCAAATATAAGAAAAAAACAGAAGGCTCATGGATGAGAAAAACGGCTAAATTTCAAAGAATGGCTGATAAAAAGTCAAATAATCAACCAAGAACCTTGAAACTTGCCATACTTCAGGAATTTTCAACGCCAAATTCATAAAACTTGACGAATATTTTCTATGTTGCATATTCATTGCCTAATTTGTATATTACATGCAAAAACTAGCATTAACCGGCCAATTAGAAGTGTTTTGACCTTTGTTTAGTGGTTTATAGGAAAAAAACTTTTCCAAATTTGGCACATAGACAGGTGTTTTCATGTGTAGAATCTATCAGGACTGATAAATTTTATGTTCTATGAATATCTATTGCCTAATTTGCATAAATTTGCATACACCATCCACTTCCATAGTATATAAGTCTCGCGGCCAGTCGAAATGAGACATAAGTCGCTGGGCTAGAACGGAGAAATCGGGCTTTGAATGTGATGAGGGGGGTCAGGTATCAATTTTGTTTTTATTGCAGAAATTGAAAGTGCATTTATTTTTAAACAAGACAGTATCGGTCCTACCCTCGATTTATACATATTACTTGATTAAAATCGGGTTTTTTATGAGGTAGGCATGTAGATTTAAGTGTACAACCATTCATTTAAACTCGATTTACTCGGAATTCCGCTCATTGCTGAGTGGTCACCCTTTGCCTCTTTAAACTGCAATATCTCTGGCTAGAATAGAGCTAGCTCAAAATTTTTTTCACTCCCTGAAAGTGTGTGAAATAAGCTTTCACATGATACCAAAAGCTCCATATGGTGAAAAATGGACATATGCCTCATTCTGACTGGCTGCGAGACATATAAGTACCAAAATGGCCATAACTTCCATGTTTTTCATCATAATACATAGACTTTTGCATGGTTTTCAAATAGCATGCTCTTATATTGGAGAGAGAGAAAAAAAGAAGGATACATGAGCTTTGTTTTTTCAGCTCAACCATTGCATAAAATGTTTTTACCTACTAATTTAGCAATGGCAAAGCAGACTGCTCAGAGCTGGCCTCCTGTGGTGGATCGGCTCAGACCAGTGAATGGATCTCTTCACAACTAATTTTGAGTGGGTTTATATCATTGCAATACCAAGTGTTATGCACCAGTGTTTGCAGGAAACGCCTCAAAAAGAATTTTAATGATATCTTTATCGACGGCCAGGTTATTGTCATGGAAACGTGATTTCTTCGGTTTTCCAGCCGCCCCCAAGCTGCACGGATTGTATTTGACGGTTCAGCTATATTTGGCGCATTATTTTCTAAACTCATTCTAGAAAAGTAAAATGAATAAATATATAAAAATAGAATGGAAAATGCCATTTGAAAAATATATATAATTTTCTGCTCCATGTAGTCTAGGATATATATGTCTTCAAAGACCTGCTTCAGAGGAAGCCTTTTGAGAGAAAATATTTCATCTTTCTTTTCTTTTTTTAAATCTATAGGATAGATTGCATCAAAATCTAGATCTATCAATCTAGATCTAAATATTATAAAACAAACTGCAGCATAATTGCAACAAGAGCCTTTGATTAGAATAAAAGAAAATATGATCTCGATCAGATCTAGATTTGTTCTGAAAAACTTGAACAATACAATGCAGTAATGGTGCTGATGCTACTGACAGTAGTACTAGATATAGACCTATCAGACTTTAGATCTAGATCTAGTATTGGAAAATCTACACGTAACATAAAAGTCTCACATGGAACAGGTGGTGCACTGCTACTTAAGGTAAACTCATAAGTAAAACTTAATGAATGAGAAGGCAGACTTCATTAATACGTGAAAAGAGAATGAAATCTCTTTAGAATTGTTTGTTCTACAAAATATAGGATAGGTTACATCTAAATCAAGATCTTGACCCTGATATATCTACAATTCGTCTAGATGTAGATCTTGAAAATCTACGTGAGGGGTAATACGAGGATTAGCACCAGCATGCACAGGAACCTTTGAATAGAAATTAGAAATTATTATCTGAGCAAGATGTACATCTAGATCAAGATTTTTCTGGAAAACTAGAAACAACAATTTATCCATAATTTCAAAGACTATTCTCAAAATTTTAAATGTTTCGCCCTAGGAAAATTGTAGACCTTATGGTACTATCGAATGAATGAATTCACGAAATCAGATTTGGGAAATCCTGTTACTTTCGCATAATTATTTTGGTCAACCAATGAGCAGCCACACTTTAACAAAACCTAGCCCACGCCGTGAAGCTAGGCCGAGCCGAGTCAGGTAGAAATTCCCTTGAGTAGGCAGAGGGGCTCAGGGAGGGCAAAAAAATATAAACGCTCTCTATATCAAACATGCTGAGAATTAAAAATTCAGCCTATCCGCAAAGCAGTGAAAGAACTCCAACTGACGTAGATGCAAGTATCCGCGAAGTACATGGGTGATTCCAAAACCACTATTCGAACTTCTTTCGTGATCGTAAAAACGAAATCGAAAGTTCTGCGGAGTAAATATGAAAGGTTCTTCTGACTGGATGCCAAGTTTGAAACTATTTGGTCAATCGAAAGTTTAGAAAATTATGTGCTGAATGTAGATGAACCGTCAAATACAATCCGTGTGGCTTGGGAGCGGCTGATTGATCAAAAAATCACTTTTCCATCGTGATAACTTGCCCGTTGAAAAAGATATCATTAAAATTCTTTTAGCAGCAGATGCGTTAGCTTTTCGTGCAAACATTGATGCATAACACTTGGTACTGCAACGACATAAACGCACTCAAAAATAGCCGTGAACAGCCTCATCCACTGGTCTGAGCCAATCCGCCGCAGTGGGCCAGCGCTGAGCAGTGGGCTTTGCCATTGCTATATATATATTATGTCTTCCACCCCCCTGGAGGCGGTTATCTCAACAGTGCAAGGCAGCAGCTGGTTTCTACTGATACCAACACACTTTCTAGTCCAACTGACAGAGCTCAGTTCTAAATTTTTGTTTCCACCATGAAGGCCATTATCTTCTGCGTATTAGAAATGAAGATGACTCACTCTCTTATTATTCCTAGTAAAAAAGTTATTTCTATGAAAAGTAATTCTTTTGGAAAAATAGAAAAAAGGCCTGAGCAACTGACAGAGATTTTTTTTTTTTCATTTTCACAAACCCAAGTCCTGACCCGCAACCACAGATGAGAAGACTGCTGTACAAGACATCAGGGGGCATCACAATGACAATAGATGGAATTTAAGGCCAAAAAGAAGAAAAAAGAAAAGGTGTATTGAAAGTATCTCTGCTCTACCTAGCAGAAAATAGACAAAAACCTGCTTACAATGCCCATTCAATTGGTTCTGTCTTAATGGCCTGGTATATTGCCCTGAGCACATCTTTGGAAAAATTCTCTCCATCATTTAAGTCCGCAAGGTTTTCAATGAACTCCTGACAAGTCATCCTCCTCCCAACATTCTGGAAACAAAACATAAACATATTGCATCAGATCTTCAAAACACTGAAATTTTGTTTTTCTTCATTAATGTCATTTTGCTCTACCTATATCAAGAAATGAGGACAACAAAGCAATTAACCCTGTCATCATGATAAGCTTGCAAACATTATGAGTGATTTGAAAACAAGTAAAATAGGCTTATGAGGAACAATTGTCTGTCAACAGTGGCTTATTTTTTCCCTTTTATTCCTGCTGCATTCTTGTCCACTTTTTTCCAACTGAATTCTTCAGTCTCTCATATTTCTCTGGTTTTTTAAGACTTAATGCAATAGGATATAATTGCTAAATGTCCTAAGGCACAAAAATGTTTAAAATTGAAGTACCAACAGCTTTTCCAGTCACACATTGTGTGAGGTGAAGTTTCCAAAAACAAAATTTTTTCAAAAAGTAGACCTGTTTGTCAAACAACTTACTGGAGAATGCAGGTCTGAGTTGAGCAACATTATTGCACAGGTAAGAGTATGGCAAGCATCTGAGAAAAATAATATGAAATTATCATCTCAATGGGAGAGTAAAAAATATAATTTAAAATCATATACATCACCTTCTTTTCATTATCATACTGGAAATATTGAACTACATTAGATTTCAGTAATGATACAATAGAAAATATATTAATGTGTTTTAAGTTTGGATTACTGAGAATACAGTACAACAGACAGACATATGATCAATCAAAAACCTCACAGATATGCGATCTAAACCAATAAAATTATATCCAATGATTAAAAGCTCTCAGAAAAGTTTCTCATGAATATATATATGTCTTGCGACTAGGGCAAAATGAGTCGGAAGTCGCCCCGGGGAACGAAGACATACAGCTGTTTTTGGTCGTTTTTAACTACTTTCCAACTAGGATATCAAATTTTTTTTTTTTTCACAAAACTCCAATTTAACCCTTTTTTAATCTGGAAAAAAAAAAAAAAAAGAAATATTTTGGTATCACAGTCGGAAAATAGTGAAAAACGGTAAAAAACAGCTGTGACTTGAACTCACCTGGCGTGACTTGCGACTCATTTGCCCTGGGCGCAATATATAATGTATTAATACAAAACCATTCACAATGCAGGGATGTCAGTCTGAGTGCATGAAAAAGTAGGAAAAGTTCCTGGCACACTCTAAATCAATGCATAAAACTGAAGTACATTAATGGTAAATAATACGGGGGCCAAAAGAGAAATTACTGACAGCCAAAAAGTAGGAAATCCTATTAAAGTAGGAAATTCGACATCCCTGATTATGCTATCCAATTTTTTAATTTTAAAAAATGTGATCATATTACCCTCTGAATTGAAAGAGTCTGGGTTGCACTCCATAAATCGGCGAGAAAAATGAGCCAGCACTCGTTCCCTCTCTTGTGTTTCCCCATACAAAGAAAATCGTAAGAGAAACTTCCGGAGGGCCATGTCCAAGGTGTCCTCCCCAAAGTCAAAGAATTTCAGATATTCCTCAGCCACCAGATTACTGAAGTCATTCCTAATTATATAAAAACAGAAAACAAGAGGAAAACCTTTGGTAATTAAATGATTTACTGAATGGATTCATTTGAAAAGACTTGTAACATTTGAATTTAGACAACACATAAAACGGACTCTCTGTGTCACTTTCAGAAAAAATGACATCTTCTACAAAAATGCAACATGTCTGATTCCAAAATGTTCATCATATGACAAAAACAAATCAAGAGTACTGAATAACACTCCAAAATAAGTTGCTGCAATCAACGGGATTCAACAGTGTACACACAGTAGATGATAAAAACCAGTTCTGCAAGTTACTTAAACCTCTCTTTGTCTCCCTTTTTAAAAATCAAACTTACTTTTTACATAAATGTCTTGAAACATCAGATTTCCTGAAGCCTTCCAAGTTGAATAGTCTTTTTGCTAGCCTTTCAGCACTAGGTTTGTCCACAGCTTTGCTTGGTTGGTGGTACAAACTGTCTGTATCCGAATCATCACTTAAAACACTGATTTGCAATGAGTCCCCACTTGAACTATACACTACATCATTCGATGATACTTCACCGCCAGACCTGACATCACTGTGATCTCCTCTCAGTGCTTGGTGCCCTCTTCTGGGTGATGAGTTCGAAACAAAATTTGTACAAATGTTTCCTGAATTGTTGATTTCTTCATGCCTCCGATCTTCTGGAGAAGCCATACCGTCCTCGTCTTTCTGTTTGTTTAATTTTAACTTCACAGGCTTAGAGTCCTCCAAGTTTATAAAGCCAGGGATGAATTCTCGCTCCACTGTTAAAGATTTATCAGATTTCTTTTCTGGAGAATTGTCTAAGCTTCTGGAGACTTGCAATGGCTCAGATGCTACATTGTCTGAGGATGAGTTGGGACTATCATGGTAAGTTAAAGTGTCAAGAGAATATGCTAAATTGTCTTCAATGTCTATACTCACAAGAGCTGGTCCTGTCCCTGCTTGCAAATAATTCTCATGTGATTTACTGGTACGCACTAACAGTCTGTCACCCCCATGTACTGCAAATTTTTCACCACTACTACTGCCCACCATTGCCTGAGCCCCGCTCTGCCCATTAGGAGACTGCCCCGCACTGAAGTTCATGTTGTCACCAAATGAACTAGTGTCTTTCTCAGTGAGTGTTTCATCTGAAACAAAACTCTCCTTAGAGAGGGTAGTCTCAGTATTGTCAACAGATCCCCGATCAGGAAGATCATTATCAGATGCATGTCCATCATGAACAAAACCACTGTCTCCTGAACTGGGCGGCTCTGAAAAGGATAAATCTGAAAGACCAGTGCTACTGGTTCCTGGAAGTGTCTCCATTGCTTGCTCCAGTCTGAATGTGTCTGTATTTGCAGGTGGTGGTGAAGTTTCCAATGGCCGGCTAACAGGAAGACTTGGTGATAGTGCAACAGAGCCATTTCCCAATCCCATTTCACTCTCAGAGCAAGATGACTGGGAGAGATCTGATAGTTCTTCCATTTCTGCAACAGGTGCATGGACTAAAGGGAAATCTCTGATTGGACTGGCTGTGGCTGCCATGTCTGAAGAAGATGGAAAATGATTTTCATGAGATGAAGAATGTAGTTGCTGCTGATGATGGTTTTTTATTGGCCCCGGTATTTTTGAAGAAAGTTTTGGAGAGGGAATTACACCTTGAGATGGCTGTGATGGTTTGGCTGACTTTGGAAGTTGCTGCTGCAGATGTTTAGGGTCACCTTGCCCTAGCCTGGGAATATGACTTTCCTTGATAATCTTTACCTCTGTATCTTGTTGAATCAGTTTCTGTGTAACAGAAGGATTAGTTTGGATGATCATCTCTCCAGTCATTAGATAGGTTTCAAAACCTTTACCTTTCTGAGCTGGTGGAGAATGCAAAGACTCTTTTTTGTCTGATTTAATGTTCCCATTTTCTTTTTTATGACTCAAAGGTGATTGCTGAAGAGTTGGTGATATATGTTCTCTATCAACAAAATCTTTCACATAAAGTCCCGTCACTGTGACATGAGCAGGTGTTGGAGAGCCTTTCACAGGAAGAGGGATGCGAGATGGACTCTGAGTGGCTCGACTGGCCATCTTCTAGTCATGAGTTGCAAAAATGACATTTGGCATACTTGCTTCCTGAAATGACAGTATAGAGGAGTGAGTAACAACTATGTACCATTATAAATATATTTCAGATCACTGATAAACTCACCACAACCATGCAAGAAAACATGAACCCCTTTCTAATCCTGCCTTTCCGTGACCAATATTCAGAAAAAGATTGGTTATAATTATAATAATATGTAAGTAAGCTGAAAATTGAAACATATTAAATGCAGAAGCCTTGGATTCACAAGGTGTGAAAATTTTTGAAAGCCTAATGTAGACTTATGGTATTAATTTTTCAAGATTTCAAATCACATTTCAATATCCTATTTTGATCCTTCAAATAATGCTTTACAAGCTCTGACATGACATTTTTTTCTGAAATGGGACAACCAAAATAAGAATCAGAGATAGCTGTGCAGTGATATTGTCATAGTGCTGATCGCAAGGAAAAAAAAAATTTGTTTTATTCAGCATAGTGGCAAAACAGACATAAGTGGAATTGGAATAGTTAATTTAACAAAATCTATTACCAAAAATCTATGAGCTATAGAAGAGCAAATGAGGGCGTGTGTATTTGTTTGTGAGTATGAGAGAGAGAGGACAGAAAGTTTGTAGTGGTGGTAGGGGAAGGGGCCAGGGAACTGTGAATGTACGTGTGTAAAGGGTAAGGAGGGGGGATGAATCAATGCGGCCCACCATTAAGAGCTTAGTATACTGGAGAGTGGACTGATGATGTCACCTCAACAAAACATCCTGTGTCTCAAGAGCCAATATCTGGGTGGCTGCGTGCCATGGCCATGAGAGCTAGACCTAGCACTGCCATGTTCGACATCCTTTATAACGCACGGAATGTGGTCAATATACAGCAATCTTTTCTTTTCAAGAACTACAGCAAAGAACAGAAGGGCTTGCCATCATGAGATAATGACAGCGTGAGTTTCATATAGTCTGACATAATGAACATGTGGTAACACAATAACAACAGCCCATTGTGTCAGACAAGCACCCGAAGGGGGCTGCTAGCATTTAAAAGTTTCTTGCCCTCATGCGCATGCTTCAGATTCGGCACCCGTGATTTGCCCACCACACAGATTCAGCCTGTTGGCCAAGGACTAAGATTTTTTTTAAAAAAAAGGCTATACAAAAACACCATACTTACTCAGTGTTGTACTTTACAATGTTTAAAGTTAAGGCAGTACTAATGCAATATGACAAGTTTTTTGCTTTTTTTTTCACTCCCTTCTTTCATCCAGTTTACTCAGTGTTCACAATTTACATTTGCATGCAGTAAACTTTCTAATTCCCTCTTTCATTAGGCATTGTTCAGAGCTACTGTTCTAAATATCTGTAAAATTTCTCATCCAACACATGATGACATTGATATAAAAATAGCCCCTGATGTAAATAAGTACTGATATAATAATACATACAACACAGTTTAGGCTCTGTGTGCTTTACAATCTATTATTACACCAACAGGCCCAAAGCTGACCCAAACTATACTTTAAAGCTTCCTGAGAAGATGAATTGAAAGGCAGCTGCTGCACTTAAACGTTAATTTTGTGAGCTTTTTCCTTCAATTGTTGTTTTTTGAGGCATCAAGTAATATATTATATGATTGCTTTTTAAAGGTAATACAGTGGTCTCCGACTAAGAACTCGGTCGTCGGGAGACAAAAAAAAGCGGGTTCTTAGCCAGATGGGTTTTTAGGCAAACTGAAAAGTTATGCAACCCATCTGATCACAGATTGTCCTCACGACTATAATTAGTTGATCGTTACCGTTAGTTAAAGATTTATCTAACTATGCGAGTAAGTACAGCCTTTCCTTGTGTGTAATTAGATGTAGTAATTCCTGATCTTTTTAGCGTATAGTTACATCAAAACTGCTCAGCGCTTAAACGCCATGTGATTTTCACATAACGGTATCCATGTTGATTGCTATGTCATCCCATGGATAATCGCACGAGTGACTCAAGTGTTTACAGACCTACCAAAGGAGCAAAACAGCTGACCAGTCACTAGGCTAAACTTACACCGCCAATCACAAGTGCTGTCCCACGTGTTGTCAAACAAAGAAATGGTTACGAGTTAGTCAAC
>JBCAUA010000012.1:4530415-4545044 GCA_038406235.1 Peronia verruculata | reverse complement strand
AATGTTAAAATACTCAGAGGTGATAAATCTGTAGTTTCTGATTTAAGTTGATGATTCTCATTTTACATAATAAGCCTATAATTTTCTGTTGGCTTTGATTCACAAGTACCAGCAATCAGCAAATACTAATCATAACCAAACTCTTAAGTTAACCCAACTTTATATAATCTCCATGTAGAGTGGTTCTTTGCTTCATTAACCCCAACACACTTATCTTTAAAGGTCAGGCTGCCAGCCTTGGCTTGTTATTTTTTGCCTTTGTGGTTGATGTCAACATAGAGCTCTTTTATTCTCTCAGATTTTATACTACTACATGTATTTCCTCTGAGGGAGGAAGAATATGTTTTGATACTAGATGTTTTATATATGAAAGTCAGAGATATAGATTAGAAGATTTGGATCATGTTATCATGATGAAGATCATTCAGAAATAATAAAAGATATAGGTGGGAAAAATTGGTGGTATTTTATTGTTCCATCATTTTAATTGTTTCACTTTTTACAAGTGTAGGCCTAATTGTTGCAGTGTGACGCTGGTATCCAAATAATAGAATGTTCAGTGCCTTGGTATGGTGATTGATAGATAGAGTGCGTGCTAGTTGTCAAAATTCGGCAGCTAGAGTGAGGGAATTCTGTAGTCTGAATTTTAAATTCTTAAGACTAATCCAGGGAAAAATTTTTCTCATCAGTAAGCTTTTGAGTGGCTTCTGGAACATTCATTGATTTTAATAATAATTTTAGTCCGTAAATATGAAAACCTGTTTATCGTTTCCTGGCTAAATGTTTCATCTGCATTTAATTTCCGAATATCATTGATTTAGTAGCCAAGATACCATTTTCATTAATATTTGAATGATTTCTCACCATGATTTCTCCTCTGGTACCATCATATACTATATAGCATTCTCGTATCTTATTGGGGAATGGTTTTGAATCAGACCTCTCTGACTTTCTTTTCTTTCACCCCCCCCCACCATGCCTCTTTCTCGCTGTGTGTGCTTTAGTATTTCATATCCAGCCACCCACCTGTCAAAATTTCATAACACCATAAATAAACTAGCACATATATCTTTTTTTCCATTCCTTTCTTTAAAGGTTTGTCTCTCGGGATGCAGCAACCATACTATTACTGACTGTAGAACTAGAGCTATTTGTATTTACTTTAAGTACACCTGTTCCATTCTTTAGAATGATTATTTCACATGGCAAATTATGGGAATATTATTTTCTTTTTTAACAGTAAATTTCATAGTAATTCCAGTATCTAAGTCACGTGGTTGACAGTTGACGTTTTTTTTTTTTTTCCATTTTTCATCTTTTTTTCACACATTTAATTTCCACTGTTAATAAAAATGTTCTGTCTGCTGCATTTTCCAATTTATATCTGTAATGGATATATTGCTCTTTGTTCAAGTGTAGTTTTTTTTTGTTTTTTTTGGTTTTTTTTTTACTTCCTTCTTTAGAGAGGAGGGGGAGAATCTTTGAAATGGAAAGGCAATAGAACCATTGAGGAATGGGAGTAAGAATAATGTATGCCCTTATTTAGTTACTCATCTTCAGTTATATCTGCATATTAGATAACTTCATTTGCATTGCACTGCACACTTTATACATACTTAACTTAATGTGGAGTGTGTTCTCAGTCATTGATTTTTTTTTTCTTTTCTTCTTTCCTGCTTTCATCATCAGATGGAGGCTGTCGGTGAAACATGCGATGGCCCTAGCCCTTTCATGAAGCCCCACAGTCGTTTCGCCACAGGGTTGGAACAAGTGCGATCCCAGCATCATCCTGACTTCCCGCCACCAATGCCACGCCCACCAGAAACATCCTGCTGAGAGAGGGGTGTCCCAGTCACCCTCTTATTTTGTGATATCATGAGGAAGGGTTTTTTTTTTTTTTTTGGCTTTTAAAGGTGATCCCTTTGTTAGATTTAGATTATTGAGGGGCCAAATTTGTTTTTTCTCATGATTTGAAAGATAGTTTGGATTTATAATTCTGAATTATTTCCGTCCTCGTTGGTTTGGATGAATGTAGTACTTTTTAGAGGTGTTTCACAAATTTTACATTTACTTTGCCAGGCTTACAGAGCACAGATATTTTAAAGTTTGCTGTTTTGAATTTTAAAAAATGTAAAATCATTTAATCCATCCATATCAATTCAAAAAAAGAAACACCACAACAAGACAGTGTATTTATAGTTTGCCCGACGTAAGCGTGCTACAGAACTTAAAGTAAAGTTTGTAAGTTGTACAATTAGATTGTATGATCATGTTCATTATCTTCTTCCTGGACAGCATATATTTTTCTCTATCATTTTTTGTTCACCACATTTATTATGTTTATTTTGAACGAATGTCTGAGTTACTCCATGAAGTGATCTTCCATTGTAAAGAATGCTAAACAGCACAATGGTGTTCAACTGAACATGTACCTGTATTGCATTTTTAATACATGACATTCTTTTCAAATTTGCACTTCTAACTTTGCTTCATAACGGTACACGTACTAGTTTGCTCAAGTGAATGGTATCTTAGTAGATCAAAGAAACGTACATTATTTTATTTCTTATCAGTCATAATATACATTAGGTTTGTTTAAAAGAGAAAAAAAAGAAGGGAACGAGGGCCAGTTATCTTTTTTAATATATTAGCCTTAAAATGGTAATGTACAACATTATTTGTTTTATCAATTTTTTTTGTGTGTTTTTTTTTCATTGTCATTGTTTTATTATATTTGCACATTTACCAACTTCTTCTAAATGTCTCCAGTTTTCTCACAGTTATATTCTTGGACCATGCATGTTTATTTTCATGTCTCAACCACAATTTTAGGCTGGTTTTGCTCATTTCTTTTGTTTTATGCTTTACACTGGTCTCAGTAAGTGTTTGAAATACGTTGTTTATGAGGCTCAATTAAGATTGTTCCCCTACCTTGTACTGTGAGTTGAATGTCATCTTTTATGTGAACTTTTCTTAGTGGTAAATATTATTGTTTAACATTATTCTCGAATTCTTCATTTCGTTATTGATCTTATTGCTCAGATATCATGTTTTTTGTGTATGTTTTGTTTATATCTTGCATATTGTTTGTATGCATTTCAATGTTACACAATGTCTTTGTAGTCTTTAGAGTTTTTCCACCACCAGCCAAAATAAACATCATTCATAAATCATTGAAATTATCCTTTTGGAATAAATCACTATAATTGCAAAGTAGTTTATCAAACATTTTTTGATATTATATTGAAAACTGTCATAGTTGCCAATATTGTCTATAATTCAAAACTTATCCAATTTGCAACACTAATTGTTACACAGCTTGATGGGCTACTTGAAAAAATAAATTCTGATTAAAATATACATGTATTACTTTTATTGTCTTTATGTTTACGACATCTGTTCTACCCACAAACTGTCAAAATTAAAAACATAATATGAACATTGTGATGAATTTTATAAGATGCCAGTTTCATTCAGGGAAAGTAATGTATTTCAAACTGCTGTCCTATTCTTAGATTATTCTAAGGTGGTGAATCTGTGATATTTTTATATATATTTTTGATATTTTGCCTTCACCTTAGATTTTTTTTCAAGAGCATTTTGATAAATTATTTTTCTTCAGTACAGTTACATTCTCATTCTCAATATTTATATATATACATGTATGTAGTATCATCTTTCTGCTGGGCCACGTATGGCTGTTGATGGAAGTGGTATTAGAAGTAATACATGTACATGGGATTTAATTGCAACCGACAAATTTTAGAGACTAGACAAGAGAAAAGAAATGAGTTCATGGAATTACACTAACTTTCATTGGTAATGTAGGACCTGAGTATAAGTATTATGTTGTGATTTTCATTAAAGCAACTGCTGTGAACTGAATATGCTCTCCTTTTATGCAATTAGCATTTTGATTTTCATTTATTATTAACACTATGATTATTTTTACTGATTAATATGGCTGTGATTTTATAAACAAGGTTCTTCAGTATCTGAGAACTCACTCTTTCGCAAAGCTGCATTCTTATTACATGAAGTATTATTTGTTTACATTATTATTACTGAACTGATTAAATTTAATAACACTGTAGCCATAATGTATTTTAGGATGAGTCTTTTCGTTGTTTCATGTTGCATGGGAGTTGTATTTATGGTAATATTTAAATTAATGTGTATGTGCTTTTTTGCTTGACAATTAAATTAATGTTATCATTAGTATTACATGTATCTTTAGTGTAATACCGGCTAAGCCATCATGTATTAAAAATTTCAATCTGGATTACTAAGGTTTATGCAAGTTTGTTTTTTTTTGAGTTCTTATTTATCATTGATCTCAATGACCCCAGTCATTTCCTTTTGCTTGTATGTTCATTACTGTTGTTGTTGTCAATATTTTCCCCCCTCGTTATTCCATCATTGTCAAACTGAATGGATGACTGTTGTATGTGTGGTAGTATGCGTGCATTGGTTCCTATTCTTATCCTGACTTAGCACTTGAACTACTTCTGTGTTCTATTTACTATAAGGAGTTGACTAGTTTTCTCATCCCCCTTTTCTACAACTCAAACAGCAACAACAAAACTCAACAACGAAACAACGAATTGAAACAAACTGCAAATATTGAATAAATTGAAACATTTATTGTTTTCATGTAAGCTTGTCAAAAAAAAAAAAAAAGAAAGAAATAATAAAAATATATAACAGATTTTATAAAATGGAGACTGAATTTCAGCCAGTTTGTAAATTTTTAAATAATATCCATCCCCATTGATGAGTTCCTTTTAGCAGCTGAAGGTTACTGATGATTATTGTAGCACAACAAAAGCCTATTTCGCCACACACATACACAATCTTGTTTCAGCTCTGTAATTCTTCCACTTGATTCCATAAAAATTTTGAAATTTTATAGCCCAAACTGATATAACAGTAATTTGTCATTTCGACAACCTGTCCAATGATTGCAAAATCAAGAGAAAGAGCATCTTTTTATTTTTCCACTCTTTTGACTGTGGATCTGGCATGCAACAACTACTATTTAGATGAAAGATGGATTTATTGTACATACTTTATGTACATACTGACTTCTGTGTTCTAGATCTCACAACAAATATTCTCTCTGCATGAAAGGTCCCCATAAATCTCTTGTCAAATGACATGTAACACGTAAAATCCCTGCTGTGTCCCATTACGATCATCTTTGGAAATATGACAGAGTTATATATGCTGTACCTATCACATCGCATCACTCAGGACTCTCGCAAGATGAACACACGAATAAGTTCCACTATTTAAAGGTGAAAATGCATAAATCTGTTTGGTATGATAGTAACAAGTAGGACCAATTTAAACTAAACTCATTTCTTGATGGTCATATAAATACATCCATTCCTTTTAATTTTAAAAACACTATCATCCTATTCAACTAGACAGATGAATTGCACAGCAGTTGGAAAAAACACACTCCCAGCAATCACAAGTTTGCTAAAAACACACTCCAAATCCTATCCCGGATACTATCTGCACAGCCAGCCCATCATTCATTCAACATTAAAACCCACAATGGCTCTGAACAACGCCAAATATTAATATGGTGCTTGATGTGACATAGCAATTCATAATGTGCAGTCCATTCCATCGACACAATTTAATTCATTCAGTCTCGCAGCATTTCAGCTTAAACACTCAGTGTTTTCCTTGTTATAGAAACATTATAGCCACTTTGGACTGGATAAGCTACCTTGCATGAGCTATTTCAGACAATTGCTCTGTGTGGCACGGAAACACGATGAACATCCAACAATTTCCTAGCTATAGATTATGTGGATTGTAGTTATTCATTGCCTGAGAAATATTTCCCACAGTCCATAGCTTTAACTTAGAGATGGAACAATGTGGATACCATTAACATGTTCTAAATTTTTCAATGTAGCACCGAGATATGACTGTTTATTGAAAATGAAATGTAGTGAAAATGCCTCCACTGAGAAAAATTCTATCAACGCATACTATAAACATATCTATTTTTGGAAATGTAGGCGCAAAGTCTTTTTTTTTTTTTTTTTCCTTTTCTTCAATAATGGAGACATTTCAACATTTATTTTAAATCAGCGAAATTGGAACGGGTGCCACTGACATTGGGTTATTTTACCAGACTGCTAAAGGATAAAGTGTTTTCCTGAAAAATAAATACCTATACTGCCTGAATCACATTCATTCTGATCAAGGACATGTTTGTGATGAAAATGAGAATCTCAAAATCAATGCATCAATAATCATCATCACTGCTACTATCTTCCTCATCTTTCTGTCTGATGGTTGATCTTTGCCCTCCAAAGATAGTCTTCTTGGCTGGATCCTCTTCCTCTGACAGTTCAATAACACCTGAAAAGAAAGATGCAAATGACATTATCATCTTGAAAGTCTTGATCCTGACTTATATGAGACACAACATGAGGAAATCAGGCGCTTGTCAAACTAAGGTGACTGAGGAAATCAGTGAATGAATTTTTAAGGCAATTTTTTTTTTGTTCACAGAATTCTTCTTCTAAATCATTGTAAAAATGTATTTCAGACTTAAATTTGCTGAAATAGATCGAGTAAAAGTCGTAAGTTAGTGGCATGGGTAGCAAAGATTAATAAGGATTTACAAAAATGATCAGCCATTTTCTCACTAAATTCAGCATCAACAACAGGTCATCCCTACTGTCTTTAATGGCCAATAGCTCGATCTCCACATAAATGGTAGAACAATACTTTTTTTCACACATAGAAAAGGAAATGATAATCTTCACAGTGATACCAATAACTCCATGCCCTCAAAATTTGATGAGAGCTTGATTTCGTCGCATCAAATCTCATATAATATACAAATCTCCCCATGAACCCTGTTTTGAGTCCACCATAAAATCTCTGATCTAATCAAAGGACACAAACAAATGATGCAAACACTGTATCCATGTGTGTATGTAAGTCAAGGAGATGGAACCGTTAAAGCATAAATATGATCCTGAAAAACTGGTTAGAGGAAGAAAAATTGAACAAGTGAATCATCAAAAGAAACTAAAACGATTTCCCTTCAGAATATACTGGTGTATGTACATTATATATCTGCCTTGTGATCCTCAGTGTGGGTCTTTCTCATAATGGTCTGTCGTCTGAGATAAGCAGTTATGTTAGTGCAGTAAACCTTCAATATAAAGGGTCTGCTTCAGCTATTATATATGAAAAACCTGAACTTCAAAAATTCAGTAGAGAACATAATCCTCTTATTCAAAATATCAAGACAATGTGGAATTCATTATATTAACTGATCATAACTATAAGCCACAAGTGAACTTTACCTGATTTTGATAGCCTTCTTTCCAGCACAATGAGAGGGAAGTCATCGGTATTACCCAGTTCCTCAAAACCAATAATTCTGCAAATAAATACAATGTATACACATCATATGAGTGTTGAAAGCCCCTGATTGCATGGATAGCTATTAAACATTTATATGACATTTAACTCTTTCTATGCCAACTGATAACATATCGTCAATATAGGCTATGCCATTAGACCCATCGACAATATTTCAATGATATAGTCGAAGAGACTGATAAGTCTGGGTATTTGACAACTGTGCCACTAAGACAACAAATTCTCTTTTTTAACCTAAGAAAAAAAAAAATTATGCTCCTTTATTGTTCACTTATCTCATAAAATTTTTATTCCTTGAGCATTTCCCTTTAATGTGTACAGATTCTACAATCAACAAGAATAATTATGAAGTATAATAATTTTAAAAAGGCAATGAAATCAAGTAAAGTAGAGGCTCATCAGGCTTGGCACAACATGATTATACACTTGGCATGGAAAGAGTTAATGGAGCTGAGATAAAAGAGTGCACAGTGATAGAGATAAGCTGTTTTCTTTCTACAGATTTCAATGATGTTCTGTCACTGATAGCTTCATCTAATCAAACACATTGTTCATTAGCAAAAAAAACCCAAACTTTTTTTAATGCTATGAGAGTAAAACAACATCATACTTAGCAATACTTTCAGTGTATTCTCCAATTCATTGGGGCCTTTAATGCATAAATACTTACCTATCTACAACTATGCCCTTCTTAAAACACAATATGGCTGGAAGCATCTGGATCTTCAGCTTTGACACCAGAAAATTTGATTTTTCAACATTCAGCTTTGCAAACTTTGTCTCAAAGTGTTTTTTACAAAGTTTCTGTGAAAAAAAAACAGAAATAGTTCATTAATGTTCATTTCTCTGATCATTCCACATTTCTGCTAGATCATTTGTGTTTTAAGATAAACTTGTTTGTCTAGCCATGAGGCATAAAGATAATTATTGCACATGCAAAAACGTGATATTGTAAGCTTGAGTTCATAAAGCAATTAATGTTAATTAATTTTAATAGGAGCTAATTTCGAGAGATGGTTAAGCCGGCTAGCACTAAAGTCAACGATCAATTTCAATGACTTAACTCAAGCATAAAACTACAATCTTACACTTTCCTGTCTGACATGTTTCTCATTAAATTCTTTTTTTTTTTTTTTTTGGTTCATGTAACCATTTGCAAAGTGAGCTGCCTACACAGGGAAAAAATGTGCAATTGCGAATAACATGAGAAAAGATATGATCATTCACATATAGTGGAGAAAAGATTTTGTTCAAGTGTCTCACAAATGATATTTAGTAAACAAGTATCATTTTCAAATCTTTGGTATTCTGTTCTTTTCTGGCTTCATTGCTCAGACCTCTGTCTCACATTTATTTGGAGATCTACTATTCATCAGTGCAATCCCACATTTTTCTTCACAATTTCTCACCTGGGGCAGATGTTTTTGTGAGAATAAAATATGCTTTTAGAATTCTGTTGGCTTATCTGAGGCAGTATTATATCCCAGATAATAATAATTGAATCTGAATCTGGGTCTGAAAAATCACAAACTGAATATTCTTGATAAGTTGAACTCATGTTAATAATGTTATCTGTTTTCATGGGAAGATCTGTTTACCCTTTCTGTAGCATGCTTATTTCATATTTCATACCAGGATATCTCACACTTCCTAATTAGATAAATATGCATTTCTAATCATATAGCAACAAATTGAGGCCTGATCTTGTATGGCAGTCACCTCTAGGTGAGCATCCACAATTGCACATCGTCGGAAATCTGGGTGGAAAAAGTGAACAACACAATGTTCGACAGAAGATGATGTGGTCAGGTCCAAAAAGCTTTTCTCATCTGGAAGTAAGCTGACAAGAGAAAAAAAGTTAATCAGCACCACAAATACAAGGTATCGTATTGAAGGAAAGAGAGAGATATCAATGCCAAAAGAGAGAGGATGGAAACTAGTTACATCAATAACAAAACCTTGTTATCCTGCTCAAGATTAGCTTTAAATTGGATGTTAACTAAGGTTATGATTAGACTGAGATGGCAGATCAGAACTTCTACACTGCACAGAGTAGTCTATAGGACTTCCAACAAATATATTACTATGTTAACAATCTGTGGCTCTTGAATCAAAAGATTCAAAATATATACTCACGTATATTGCCCAAATGATAACTCTTTCAACTGCTGAAACTGTTTTGATTGCTCTTTCAATGTTGCAAGCCTTGCTTCCCGTATGTGAGATGGAATTTCTTCTGTCTCCAGTTCAGCTAACTGAAGATGGAAGATGTACAAGGCAAAATACAAAATTGAGAATCCTTAGAATTAAAGTATTACACATCAAGCCTTATCAAAAATTTATTGCAAGACCAATTCTACCCCAAATGTAAGTCCATTTGTGTAGCATCCATAGGCTGAATTGAAAGTATTGGAACAGTTGGAGTAATATAATGTAATTCGTGCCACTTTATTTTTTATTATTGTTTTCTCATTCATTTTCAAGCTGGAATGCTGGATACTTTGTTCCTTTCTTTAAATTTAGAATCACAAGAAGCCAACTACCCATATTTTGCATTTAAAGCAATGCATAAAAAATACTGCAAAGTTTTCACATATTTTTCTTCTTATCTGGAGTTTGGAGCTCCAGACTGGCAGGAAAAAAAAAATGGGAAAATTGATTTCAAATCATAACTAGATCTAGAACTTCTTCAGATCTCGCCCTAGATCAGTAACTCTAATCCCAGGTGAGCTGCGAGCTAGCAGGGCTCTTAGCAGCTTGCATTGTTGTGGTAATGAATTATGAAGATGACATGATGGAGGTGCCCCGCTAGGCTTCTAGGGGGCTATGTACGTGTACCTAGTAGAGCCAGTATCTGGACCTTGAGGAAGGGTTCAACATAGAGCCCATCCTTTGGTTTACTTTGCTTCTGATCCAGGCCAAAAATTCATGTCTTGGCACTATTATTTTTTCCGGAGAGGTTCTAATCATCCACTACGGGCGGCAACCACCAGGAGTAAAGCAGGTTGCAAGCCGGCAGGGATAAATCTCGTCTACTGCGGGCAATCCTCTAGTGGCGGGTCAGAGCAGGTCCCCAGTCTGGACTTGAACTCAGGCTTTCCTCATGGAATGAGTAGGAGAGGCTCTATCTAATAGCATGGCACTTAGGAGGGCGAAAGGTGCCCCATACCAATTTGACCTGTGGCAGCTGTTCGTCACCTCCTCCAATTTCTCTGTAGTCTATGTACCATACGAAAGTATGGGGCGTCCCGCCCCAGCAGGCCCCCCCAGCCATCAGTAATACGGACCATTCTTGCTCCAGGCCCAAGAATCCGACAGTCCCACTGGGCCTAAGTTCTAGAGTCCGCCCCAATCTCCAGTGAGGCCCCCACCGCGGGGTCCCGGACCGTCCTGGCATCGCCGCCAACACTCCACACACACAGGGCTAAGCCCTCCATACACCCATTTCCGGACTTGAATCAAAGGAGGGCAATATTATGCCACCCCAAGGTGCACTTTAGAGGGTGCACAGCCACTGGCCATATTTTTTTTACCTAAGACGTTTCTAGGGGATGGTCGGACTGGCATTTCTTAATCCTCAGGGCCATGGGAAGCAGTGCTGACTCTGTTCACCAGGCTTCATCACGAAGTCTCGGCCGGGCATGGCCCAGCGTACCCAGGCCCCTCATTCCTCACTTGGCGCAGCGCAGGCCGGGGCGAGCCAGCGTTCGACAACCCGCCCACCCGGGCAGCAGTCCACACCTGGTGGTGGTGCAAGTCCGGTCTCCCATGGACACCTACCAGCATGGAGGCCCGAAGCTAGTTAACACCCCCCCCCCCCCGCTAGGGCGACCCGTTTCCATCTGCTCATCAGGACAAGCCCTGACCTCACAGTTGCTACCTTGTGAAGGCGGAAACCGAAATGGGACTAGCCATTAGGAGGCGGAGAACCCGCCTGGCCTGGCCAAAAGCGATGGCTAAGAACAGAACCCGTGCCATCCATGAGCCTCGTACAATGACATCCGCAGGCGACCCCGAAAAGTCGGCCGCAGAGTCATCAAAGCGACAAGGCCTAGATCTAGTTGGTTTATTAATATATGGGCTATAGGTGTACTTCATCTTGATTTTTTTTTCGTTTTGATTATAAAATATCAGAAGCAAATGTTATGAGAAACATTATGTCATGATGAAACTCATTCAAACCTCATCTTTGCTTTGTAGTGATAGATCTAAACAATTACACTTTTATCAGCAAACCATAGATCTCCTGTGAAACATCTTCACACATTAGAACTTGCACAAATATGATACGTTACATCACAATGTTCCTGCTATATATGGCAACTACTGAAATGGCATTCAGCAATAGGCACTCCTATTTCAGTGTGGTCCTGGTCTGTCTACTATGGAAGTCACAACTCAAAAGTAGAAATGACAAATACGGATTTAAGTTTAATCTTCTATCTTCCAGTTTTACAGGAGCATGACTATGATTACCAATTTATGTCACCTAGAGCATAATCTAGTTCTAACCCTACAAGAAGGAGCTTATGTGCGGACTCATGATGCCGCTTTAACAAAACACCCTGTGTCTCACGTGCCAACACTGGACACCACAGCCCTGAAAGACTTGCTGTTTTGCTATGCTTGGCATCCTTTACCACACAAGAAGTTAGTCACTCTTATGATCTAGTAAATTTGTTCTTGTAAACAAACTGATTCATATTTTCTTTTTTTAATCGAGAGATACAGCAAGGACAGAATACAACAGACTTTCAATTGTGAGATAATTAGTGTGAATTTCATTTATGTGCACGTGATAACATAATAATAACAACAGCATTAACTAGGTGTCTTATCTCCACTGGCATGGCTCCACACTCAGCACACAAGACGTCATGAGTCCACACTCCAGAATAAAACAGTTGTCTCCGCCTAAGAACCCGGTCGTCATGAGACAAAAAAAGTGGGTTCTTAGGTGGACGGGTTCTTAGGCGAATTGAAAAGTTACGCAACCCACCTGATCACAGATTGTCTTCACTACTATGATAGGTTGATCGTTGCCGTTAGTTAAAGATGCGAATAAGTATAGCCTGTGTGTGTAATAATTAGATGTAGCAATTCCTGATCTTTTCAAGGTATAGTTACATCAATACTGCCCTGCGCTTAAACAGCGTGTGAATTTTTACATAACGGTATCATTGTTGAAAACATGATATTGCTATGCTACCCTGAGGATAATCGCAAGAGTGACAGTGTTTGCAGACTGACCGAAGGAGCAAAACAGTCCAGAGGCTAAACTCACACCTCCTTATCCACAAAGTCAATCACAAGTGCTGTCCCACGTGTTGTCAAACAGAGAAATGGTTACGGGTTGGTCAACGTGGCGTGATTACGCAGTCATACATCAAGCATCACTTCCACTCTTTGTCTACCTGTTCCCTCCACCCCCGTCCCCCACTTTACTGCACATCTAGCACTGCGTTTTTCTCAAGTGGACAGTATGATGTAAAATTATACCATGAGTATTCGGGTATCTTGGTCCAACACCAGGCTCTCAGACGGATTTTTTTATTTGGGAGCGCCCAGAGAGGGTTCTTCGAGGGGTAAAATATAGAGGAAAAATTCCATTTCGCAGCCGATACGGGCTCTTAGGCGGAGACCACTGTACTCCTAATGGTGACCAAGATAAGCAAAAAAGCTTGAGACCTGAAAATTTCGGGATACGCCCCTATGGTATGGGATCGACGAAGTCTTGTATAGCTGAACCAAATTTTACCCATCATCTCATTTCTTGAAAATTTCAGAAGCTTGCATTGTAATTATCAATTGATCCCCTTACTTAGCTACGCTGTAATTAGTCCGTGCACACTGGCACGGTAGACAAGCATGTGGCATATATATTACTGACAAAACACTTAAGTTACTGCATAAATTTGCTGAATAAATGTATGAGCAAATGACATTTCAAAAAAAGAAAATCAGAAACATAGGGGGCTGAAATATGGATTTTGCTCCAAAAATGTGATTTGGGGTTTTTGTTTTCTCTTAAACAGGTTTGTCTTTTCTGCGTAAAGGATATTAAAAAAAAAAAAAAAGAAGAAGTCCATTCTAATCTGTCTGACCCATGGTCATTCAACGGATGTCAAGGCAGGATTTGGCTCCCTCTGGCTGCTACATGCAGTGATGGATCATCACTTTTTGATTATAATGAGACAAAGAGTGCATAAAATACTTGATCATGACCTTCTCTGGCAATATCATGAGCCCCATAGCCCAGTGCCAGGGGTGGACACTGGATGACCACTCAGAGGAAAAAAAAAAAAAAAATCCTGCTGATCATTAATAGGCATTCTAGAATGAACTTCCAGGTCCTATAAATAGTAAAACTTTATCTTGTTTCTGCTACTGCAGAGCTTAGCTGTGGTCTATATGCAAAGGTCAAGAAACTCTTGGTTTGGACAGAAAAAGAAATGGGGACCATATACAGAACTTGAAAGTGGCTCTATGGCTCTATGGGGAGTAGGAAAAAAAATCAAGAAACTTTATGCCCAGAAAGCCAGGTAGAGGCAACAAAAGATACAGAAGTCATCCAGAGAGGACTGGTATGTAAAAAAAAAAAAAGCTGTTTTGAGGCCAAAAGTTGAATAAAAAAACTCTCCATGTCAATTTTTTCGCGACAAAAAACTTTAAAGGCATTTTTCCCAGAACCCATTTTCTTTTCAGTATTTTGCTATCTACTTTTTTATTTATATACTGATTCTACTCAAATTTGGCACAAATCATTTTCAGAACAAACCCAACATACGTACATATGCACGTCCATTCTGTTGGTAAGTTTTAGAGAAAAATAGATTTTCTAGTATGAAAAAAAAAAAAGCGAAATTTGAAATTTCTCCACATGATATTTTCAAAAATTTCTGGAAAATACTCTTCCGTAGACAAACATGCTTTTTTTTAGATATTAGGTTAAACAAGATGTTCACCAAGTTACGTCAATTTTGTTAAAATTTGGCTGACTAGATAGATTCGAAGTTAGCCATTTTAGAGATGCCAAAATCCAAGATGATAAAATTGATTTCTTTTTCACTGTTATCCTCTAATTTGAACATGTGAACTTTGATGGAAAAGATTAATATAGCCTATCTTTAATAATAAAAAAACTTTAGGAGAGGGGGGGGAGGGGGGGGGGGGGGGGGGGGGGGGGGGGGGGGGGGGGGGGGGAGGG
>JBCAUA010000012.1:4483694-4505376 GCA_038406235.1 Peronia verruculata | reverse complement strand
GGGGTGTCCCCCCCCCCCCCCCAAAAAAAAAAAAAACCACCGGGGGGGGGGGCTTATGTACAACTACAACATTTGTTGGGTGGTACCATTCTTTGACCACTGGTTCTAAGAGTGCACAGAAAAGGAAGGCGACCCCCCCCCACCCCCCACCCCCGGTGAAACACGGCCATTGCTTCTCGAGCAAATTTAAAGAGGAAATTACTCATGTTCTAATAAATATGCATGTTGTGAAAGCTATGTGGCATGCGCACTGTTGCTGTGCACGTCAGCCTGGCCTCATAGTTATTAATAAATAAGTAAGTAGAAAAAATTATGTCAACTTGATTGTTACTAGCGAACGCGCCACTGGCATGGTCGCGCACAAAACAACTATCGGACCTTCAGCCACAGGTGATGGTTGAAGAGGCCGGGGGAGGGGGGGGGGGTGGCAATACCTATTAGTTGGTAAATAAATTCTGGCTTATAAGCGGCCGACAGGCGGGAAGACATCTGACATAATGGAAGAGGCGGATCCCTGCAGGACATTATAGGAATAGGAACGTCCTCGGGTAGGGCTACAAAAATGTCCACATCACGTGACACAAACCACGTTCCTCACTGACGCACTTCATTCTATCTATTTCTTGACTAGCCGCAAACTGCTGTAACTTGCACCAACCACTACTGTCTGCCTGACCTTAGGGCAAAATAGCCATAAAGTCCTAGGCCGTGAAAAAAAGTAACATCAGACCTGCGTAAACTGAAAACATGTGCAATAAACAAAAATAAAGGAGAAAGCCGTAACAGAACTGATGGAGTTCAACAGACAAAAACATAAATGTTGTTTCCAGTTTTCAATCAGTTACAGCTGCACGAAGATTCACTAGAAAAGTTAATCTTCTGGTATACATAGGATAGATACGTATTTGTTCTACTTCGTTCGATTTCTAAAGACAGGCGACTTCAGTAAAAATTACGAAATCTGCAAGTATATTAGAATTCTGAACATGGATATATTTATATATTGTTTTACAAAGAAATGTTTGTTTTCTTATGAAAACTGTTCATGACAAATACATCATTGTGCTATAAAATTATAAAAGTCGAAATAAGTTTCAATTCTGAAGCGCGTTTTTTTTTTTTAAGCAGTAAACATAAGGCGCATTCCTTACCTAAGCCCAGCCCGCTCTGTCCGCCTGCCAGTATGTTTATTTGTCTATCTCCATGCTTTTCTGTATATTTAGCTGTTTATGTTTCAGTCTACTTGCTTGTCTGCCAGTTTCACTTTCCCGATTAAAAAACAACAACAAAACCAGACACAAACAGATAAACCGAGGGGACACCATAAGTAGGGGTCTAATGTGGACGAGAATACAGTAAATCGAATTGGTCACTGCCATTCTAGACCATTACAGATATACAATAACAATTTATATCAATCACTTCCGTCTTGCGATGATTCCTGACCTAAAATTGGCTGAACCAAAGCTGCTCTGCGAACAGGATCTTTTATGTTCTATTTGAATCCTGATTTGTTATTCCCAGAACCTGCCGCGGACCCAGACAAACAAAACCAACACGAAAGCCCTAGTTTAATGTTCCCAGACTTCACCTTGCAAAATAAGTAAACAGACAAACAATAATACATGACTGTCACAATAACAAGAGCTTCGCATGAAAAATAATGTTGGCTAAAGCAAAACAAAACACTCACAAACAACGGCCACCACGCGTTCGACATGTTTCTGATAAATGGACAGAATAGACATCACCTCTTGCTTCCCATACCCATCCAACGCATGAAGGGATTGAAAGCTACATCAATATATGAGGCATGTGTCAGAGATAAGAGATGGTGGGGGGGGGGCTGCATAAATGAAAGTGGTGGAAGTGGTCAGTGTATATAACCTGAAATACTTCTCCAGGACAAAAGAACATCGAGATAACCACCATATAGGAGGTTGAAAGACTTGCAAAGACCGGAGCCTAGGCCAATCGTGCGGGATGCACGATGGTCCGGGAAAGGCCACAGGAGACCGTTTTGACTAGCACCATTACTTCCCTCTGCCAAACACAAGGAAGTTTGAATGAGCAGTGTAAAGCAGAGAGGCCTCAATCACCTTTCCGCCTTTACAAGAAATATTTGCCTCATGACTTCAAAAAAATCACGATACAAGGAAAACGTTTTCTTTTTGTACTGTAATAATGTTCATTCATTTATATTTCTCGAACTTTGAACTTCCTATCAATCTTTCGAACGACGAAACGTAAAGTGACTTTTCCGCCTTCTATATACTACTTGTTCAATACCTTGTGTCTGACGAACGATCTCCCGTTGCTTCCAACACACCGACCACAGGCTGTCTAACTCACGCAAGATAGTGGAATACTGAGCAATGTGCATATTCTACATAGTTTCTACTACTCCATTTCGAATCTGTCCTCTTCGCAGCACTGGTCTCTCCAACAACTCTGAACGGCGAATTACCACAGCAGAAACTGCAAACTATTTAATGGTTCCGCGTTCCCAATTAACAAATAACCTGTAATATATGCAAAATGTACATACATATCAAAAGCATCAACAATATTTTTTTTTTCTTTCTTCACCAGTCCACCACTTTTTTTTTTTTTTTACATTGGAAATCCATAAAATCTCAAACGTAAATTCGAGCAAATTCAATTAACATCCACAACAATTGCAGAACAAAGACAGAGAGAAAACTGAAAGACAGAAAAGATAGGTACACTCGACCATTGTGCAGTGGAAAAATGGAATGGAAAAATACAGCTTGAAACGTACATAATAACAAAAGAAAACCGTCTATCACGCTTAAAATAAGCCAGTTGGTCCCAGTAATTCCTTTTGTCTTTTAATTTCAAGTGATATACATGTTAAACACATCAAACACTGTCCCCGGAAAACTTTATATGAAAGTGTTTCATTTGCCGTTTAATGATGATCCACTCCTATAACTTTAGGCACGACATGCACTCTCTTTTGACAAGCAAGAGTGCATCAAGCCGTAATCGTGATATATTTATAGTGTGAGCACAGAAAAATGGAAACAGGACTTTGCTTCCCAAGTGAACCAGCCTGCCATTCATTATTATTGAATCGCCAAAATGTAACTCATACTAGGAGGTTACCTTTGTCCGTCACCCACGCAGTGGCCAAGCAAACTGACGCGGACAAGACGGATGAAAATATCCCATTTCCCCGCTGGATGGATAACAGGAGAGCACAAGATTACTACATGCGCTGATGTAAACAGATTACATAATCACAATCCGTCTGACGTTTATATATCTGGTTTGACTTTCAACTGAGGAAATGATGACAGAGTTTAGCTCGTACATTATAACCTATTTCCAGAATCCTTGCCGAGTGAGGGCGGTGCATCAATCAGTGAGCCACACTATACAAGCAGTACACAGTGAAAGGGGGCAATGGATTTTTTTTTTCTTTAAATGCAGTAAGTTGAATTATTCTGATGCACATCTCTCAAGTTGGTTATGGCATAGAAGTGCCAGGGGTCACGAAGAAGCATCTCATCTCTAAAATCTGAATCATGGTACTGATCAGAGTGTACCTGCCTGATATTTCAATATCAGGCAGATTGTGATGTTTCTGATATTCCAGATGGGTCTTAATCTAACTACAACTGCTGTCATTTGCGTAACTCTAATGAGTTTTTCAGGTTTTGATAGATCTATTTCATTTGAAACAATTGTCCTGTGTAGCTGAATATTGATTTTGTATGTAGTTCATTGACATGATTAATGGAAATAACAGAAAATGTGACAATTGGCAGTCACAAACTTCCTTTAATTTGCCACAGATTGCTCAAAGTCAAAGATGTTTCAGAACAGACAAGATCTCACTGTTTTAGCAAATACTGCTTGCACATGTGAAAAGGCATGTGATTTGTTAATGTGTCTCTCAATCAGCTTTGAAACAACAAATTTAAGTGTGCACTGTGAATTATCCATTCACAGATGTTTGAAGCCTGATTCATGGGATTTAAAATCTCCATCAACAATCTGTACAAACATGCAGCTTAAAATAAAAAAAATAAAAAAATTAATAAAATTACTCTGAAACTGTTACACTACAAAGATGAGCTACAGTAATTTGTTTAAATTTCTTAATTCCTCATCCAAACTTTTTTTGATACAACTTCAGTCAATTATTATAGTTCATGTACGAAAATGATATAAACGGTGTGTGTTGTTTTGGGATTTAACGACACATCAGCATGATTATGGCTATATACGGTAAGATACATTTGTACGTTAAGAAGAAGAGAAGAAAGAAAGTGGGACAGAAGACAGGAGCAATAAGAGAGAGAGAGAAGAGATGTCTCCCCTGGAATGTCGAGGATGGTACTCCATGGGAGACACCCTGCAAATGATGGGCTTACACCGCCAGCAGGTGGGAGCAGAGAACCTACCTATAAACCTTGGGCCAACGTGAAGGAATGCCGGGGTATTGCCACAGGCATTAACTGTTATACCAAGTAACATAAAATTATGACAACTGCCAAGCTGATGACATCAGCTATGGAAAGATTAAGGGGCCAATCTCACTAAAGATAATTTGCACTAGAATTCCTTTCTAAAAAGCACACAGTGCAATATATATAGATTTAGATCTAGATATAGTAGGCTACTCTCGCTAGATCACAGTTCCTCCCACGTCATCATTGTTACACGAAACAAATTGAGCATACATATAGAGTCACTGCACTCAAATGTTGCCACTCAACAGCAAAAAGCTATCAGTTGTTCTCTATTAGTGCATTATTCTATTTTAAAAGCAAGGTATTCTGCTGGATGTAGAGTCTAGGTCTACAGACATACGTTACATGATATTATGCCACAGAAATAACAGATCAACATTTGTGCACATCAAAACGCGAGTGCTATCAAACTGCGCTTAATTTCCATCTTGCTTCTCCACACAAATACCTCCGGATTTCTCACAATCGTTAGGCGTTTAATAAAAAATCCCTCCTCTGACAGTTCTCAATGCAACAAGACAACAGACAACAAATTTTGTCGACATGACTAGATCTAGACTCTTGATCAATAGACTAGATTTAGGCTAGTAGCGTATGCAAGAGAATAGATTCTACCGTTTGTTGGCGATAGCGCATTCACATCTCGATAATGTAGATAGTTCTACACTACGCAGGTGAACAAAAATATAGACTCTAGATCTAGTATCGATCTAGATCTAGATCTACAGTGGCCGGCACATTTTTTGCCCTGTTCCGGTGAAGCACATGGATCGACACAAAAGGAAATGTCAAAACTAGGCCGACAGATTTCCGACATCGCCACCTGTCACGGAACGGTTAGATCTATCTGTGGTCACGCGTACTGTAGTCTATCCCTGATGCAGTGAAACTGCAAACCTGCACCCTCGCTACTTCCTAGTTCTGAAATGAAACGGCCAAACCCATGAAAGCTAGATCTAGTCAAACTTACCTTTCTTCACCGTGGTCATTTTCCCTCTTCCTGGAGGATTTGGTAGGAAGGTATTGTGCAAGTCGTTCGTGATTTTTTGCATTGATTGGGTGTCACGTAATGCAGTCACGCTTTACTAATCCAATTTAACAATTCTTCAATAGGCACTGTGACAGTACACTAATAGAAATTCAAGAGAATACACAAAATCTAAACAAAAGGGGTGAAGGAACACAATGGACGCTGGAATGACCTCGTCAACTTTCAGGATGGTATGTTTACTCGAGTGATCTCCAAAACATATGACTCCTCGTTTCGTGTCCTCGTGCAGCGCCCTGCAATATGATTGGTTGATACCTTCCAATGTTACGAGGGCTCATTCATGCCGTGGGATGACTAAGCAGTCTGCGGTATTGTGATTGGCTCACGAGCTGATGAGTCATAGTGAAACGGGGGATTCCCTTCTGTTCCGTGACTTACGTTGTTGTCTCACTACTATGTTTGTACTCTAGATCATGTATCGACGACATGGTCCTCAATAATTCAGATATCCGATCAAAAAAAAAAAAAAACGCTAGATGGCCTATCTAGTCCAAGGCGCCCCCACCCCTAACAAAAACACCACACTCTATAAAGCAGATGGGGGAGGTGAGCCGAGGGGGAATCTGGGTCAAAATTTTGATATCTAGCTTTTATTCAAATATTATAGTTCAACATTCCCACTTTAAAGAACAATATTTGGGTTGAATGGATCATAAACAAAGAGGTTAATTTAAAGGTTTTTGAAGTAGATATATAAAATATGACTTAAGTAGCACTTTTGAAAAAAATAAAATTTCTTCTCTCATGTAGGCTATGATCCTGTAATCTCAAAATCTCAGAAACCATAACGGATAGGTCAACCAAAAATAGACATACACCCGTTCTGATGTTAATCTATCCAGTCAGTAGGCTACTGTTGAGATCTCAAATGTGAATTTTGCATAATATGTTATAAGCAGAAACCTATAAATTTCCATGAAATAAATATTAAAGAGAAAAACGGTACCACTAATGTCAAATGCACAAATTTACACCAGTATTGACATACCAAATCATTAGACACAGTATGTGTTTCCCTTCAGTACTGAAATGTTTTCAAAATATTTTTATGTTTTTAGATTTTGAGATTATAAAATTGCGCTTTTTCCCCCTTGAAATCCAATATGATGCAATGTCGATAATTTATTTTCTGTACCACAACTGTTGGGATATGGTTATCTACCCCCCTAAAAAAAAAAAAAGAGCGAAATAAGCCATATTTCAAAATTTTTTTTAATTTTCGGTTGTACTCCCCCCCCCTCCCCCCAAGGAGAACAAGTCATGAATTAAAATTTTCATCAGAAAGCATCAAGTTCTTGTAATGTAGCATGTAGGCCTATATAATTATAGGCGTAATGTACTTACAATTCCCTCGCTTATTACATTGCACCAAAAAAAAAAAGGAAATGCCGATGTTGCTAGTGCTATACAAATGAACTTAGCACTTTCATCTCCAAATAGAAAACAACCCATTAAAAAAAGAAAGATCTCAAAGTCAATACTCATGAAAGGAAAATTTCAGAAATCTAAAGTATAAAGAAACATAATCCATATATATGCCAACTATATATGCGCAGCACATATGATGCTGTCCTTTTGTGAAATCTTTCAGTGTCAAAAAGGCATGAAGCCTTTTGTCCAGTGATTATGTCTTATTATGCAAGTGAGGTATGTGATATCGAGTCTAAAAGAAGCCATTTCCATCAAACAAATGCTGTAAAATTCTGCTCTGTAACCAAACTGAAAACTGAATGAATGGCTCTTGTTGTTGGAACCAGTGGTCTTACAGCTGAGAAAATCTTTGAAAAATTTTTTCATGGCTATTATTAATATTAAGCTTGTTCATGCCTGACTGGTTTCTGGATTTGATTGCAAGAAAGAAGCACTACAATGGAAGTATCTATCACCATAAGTGTGTTGTGTATTGACAGGTTAGATTTGCCTTCAGCTTCAAAATCAAAATATCGAATGTCCCTAGTTTCACAGACAAGAGAACCAGAACAGATATGGCCATCTCCAAGGAATACAAAATATAATATATATAATAATAATAATATCATAATATATAATAATATCATAAGAAGAATAGGTTTCTCAATAAATGACTGATAAATGATTTGGTACCCCAACTGTACATTCCAAGGATTCATTATTAAAGAAATGGACAGGGATGTCAATCTGTCCATATGAGAAAGTAGGAAAAGTTCCTGGTATATTCTTTAGCAACGTATAAAACTGAAGTATACTAGTGGTAAATAACACATGATTTGGGGCAAACACAGAAATTACTGACAGCCAAAAAGTAGGAAATTTGACATCCCTGAATGGAAAACATCCAAACTTTCAAGTTAAAACTGGGATAATACTGACACATCAAAATGTAAGTATTCAGTATTGCCTATCTCTGTACCCAGCATGCCAAAGTAGGAAAGTGCATGCTGGAACAAAAAGAGTTCACACAAAACTGGATATGAAGTTTCTTAAAAAGCATTAAAGAAACTGATGAAACCAGAAAAATTAACCACTTTTTTGAAGTAGGATTTACAAGCACCATCAACATTTGGAAATATCATTGAGCATAATTATGAAAATAGAAATCTATCCCCTTTTTATCATGACCCTAGGAATATCAGGATAGAAAAAAAAATTCAAGTAGGCTAAATTCAATGCAAAGCCGGAAAATAGGGAAGTAAATTCCACATTTTTACACAAAATGTTTACAAAGTGCAATGCAGATCCAGCAAAAATGAAGTACAGCACTGAGCCACTTGATACTGTTCTAACTTTAAGGGATCGAACAACTCGAACAACTCAATTGAGAAAACATTATATTATTTATAAATGTGATATAATTAAAACTACAAGCAAGCATGGCATAAGAATGAAATGTTGATGTTTAGCTCTATGCCACTCTTGACATTCACTATAATGTGGGCAAGTTAGCAACTGCGTATTCTATCTCCATTTCAAGCTCAAATTAATAGTTAATAGATGGAAGTGATGGAATCTCACTTGTCTCAAAACTGATAAGAAAATGACAGACTGTTAGGTTTATGTTACAATAATCGTAAGAAATCTCACAGCAAATATTTTGTACCTTAAGTTAATTCTTGCCTGCAAATTTCATACCATGTACTAGAGCAGTTGGCAAACTAAACTTGGGAAGCTCAAGATTGTGTTTCTTCAAGTCTCATCTGAGTGACGACACTGAATAATTTCACTCTTTTCTGTTTTAGTATTTCAAAGCTTTTGCAAAGATTTACTTGCATTATCATCAACCTAATGATAATGCATGATAATGCAAAACATTCACGCAAAATGTCAGGATTTACAAATACTAATATATATAAAAAAAAAAGATCCCGGTCTTTCTCCACGAAGATAACAGACATACAATCTGTCTCAGTCTTCCATACAAATTTTGAAACTAAAATTTGCAGCATGTAATTCACATTATCATTTAAATAACTTGACTTTTTTTCTTGTTTTTTTTTTTTTTTAAACTGGCCTGTTGTCTACCATCAGAACTGGCCACGTGCCTGAATGCTTATATCTGCACTCCACAGTATGAACCTACTAATTCTACTTCTGAAATATTAAGCAGCCAAACAGCTTAATGGCTATAGTATTAATCTATATAATAAGAGCGATCAGGGGGCGTGGCACTTATCTTATGGTCCAATGAAGTCGGAATCGGCAGGCATTTAAAATTCAAATAAAACTACAGACGTGGACAACATACCTAACTGTGCTATAGACTACTCTTTATTTTGATTGAATTTACAGAGTTGTTTTAATTTGTTTTTTTAATGCTGAACTATCATTAATTTTGTCCGCCATCACTTCCGTGCGGGACACATGACGCGTTCAAAACACATTTTCTTTTAGTAATATTCAGTATAATGAACCAAAATATCAGCATCGACTAAGTCAGAAATTCTTATGCAAACTGATATATATACACAGCAGAATCAATTATGGTCGCTAAAGATAATAAAAATCTGTCATTCCACACTGAATGCAATGGAGCATGCTACCTACCAGCCACAAAAACTGAAAACAAGCACTGCAGCATTAAAAGACTTGTGGTTTTTCAAAGCACCCAAGGAAGCACAATGTCTGCCTCTCAGTGAAAGTGCCATAGGTTCAAACTTAAATACCTTTTGTAACCCACCCTCTTGGGCGATGAACAAGACTAAAACCTGCTTTTTTCAGTGACTCAACAATCTCTGGCTTCTTGGATAAAGAAGCTTGATGTCTACTCTTCTCAGACTCAGATATAACAGCAAATATGCTGTCATAGGCCCCCATGAGTATGCCATGCATGTCAACCCTACAACTGCGCATCCCGTATTTATATGACAGGTAAAGCGAATCCCTGCAAGCAACACCTGTTTTTACTTTGGGGGGGGTCCTAATTGTGCTTTGATTTTTCTCACCATGTCACTTAAACTTGGGGTTTATCTGCTCCATTTTGTCAAATTTGCGCCATAATAAGCATGCACCGCTCAACAGACACTCCTTCACAAGTTTAGGAAACTTTACCCAATAGAACAGTAAGAAATTACATGCCCAAAGATGAACTCTGTTCCTCTTGAACAGAGGAGAAGAACAGAAATCAAAGGCCACATGGCCCACTCAATTTCTCTCTCAAGTGGTCCGAAACTACGATAAAAAAAAATATAAAGTGGCCTATATGTATTTAATAACTAACAGTTTTTATCATTATCAGATACTGAATTTCGCATTGACCAGCAATCAAGCTGTTGAGAGTACAACTGCGCTATAATTGCTATGAATGAAAGCTAAAGTGGCCTATGTATCTATTTGTTTAATATATCATTATCAGACATCTCACTTGTGCTTTCACTCTGTGCCATCATTTGATCACTTAAATATTTCTTTATAGTCACTGCTGCCCCATCAATGTCAGCTGGTCTGATCTATTAAGAATAATGTAAGTCTATGTGGTCAGAGAGATGATAGCTTGCAGTTTACGCTAAGATTTTATAGCATAAATGTAAATGCACCCCAATGTGAAGTGGTTTCATCCAAGTAAATACACAGGTTATGAGCAAATCTGTAATGGGATTGGTCTGTGGGATGAGGTGTGAGAAAACTGGCACCCATATGAAACTGACATGTCTTTTTGTAAATAAATCTGTTCTCCTACTATTGGCTCATTGCAAATATTACTACATATGAAGAAAGGGTGGAGTTAGGGGAGAGATTAGAGGAAAACATTGGTCAGTAAGGTGGTCAAACTGGGCTGGACTGTGTCACTCTGAAGCCATGGCGGAATCTCTCTAGTCTATAGTCAGAACAAACACCCTGAGGCGAAGTACAAGCGCTGAGATCCAGATTGACAAGCCTGGCAAGGCACACCACAGGGTCGCAATTCTAGAGTTGAAGAATCCCTGCCAGTACATACACTGTTGTCTTAGCAAACTTTAAAAAAAAAAGGGGGAAAAAATCTACTGCAGCAATTCTGCTCTCAGGATTAAAAAGCTACATAAATATGATAAAAAGAGAAAGAAAAAAAAAGAAGCATACAAAAATCCCCTCCTCAGCTCCTGTAAATCTATGCAGCTTGGGCCTAACTCACTGATTAATTATGCCCCCCATAGCAGCGGTTTCCAAAGTTTTCCCACTTGCAACCCCTTATCCAACAAAAGCTTTTAAATCCACGTGACATCCAACTATCAGTCAGCAGCTTAATTAAAAAATTTATTATTCTATGACAGGCAAGAAAACAAACTAAAATTAGTTTTATCCCAAGCCACTTCTAGCAAGGCTTCGCAACTCCCTTGCAAAGATTTTGTGACCTGTTGGGTGTCACAACCCACCGACTGAGAACTGTCCTGTAACTATCACACTGAAAGCTTAGCTTAAATGAAAACTTGGACTTTTTGACACTTATTTATAAGACATGATCTAGATCTAGATCTAAAGAAAAGGTGGAGTCATTTTGTAGTGTTTCAAACATTGCTTCTTCAAGGTAAGATCTGGATTCTAGATCTACTTTTACATTTTTTTTTTCTTAGGTTCAGGGTCATTTCTAACGAATACATGAGCTGTATATTTTGAGAATTAAGCCTACACAGATGTCGATATTCCATACAAATTTTAATGATGATGCTTCTCTAAAAATAAGATTATTTAAAAGTAACTTGATGGATCCGTTGGCCTTTGGCCTTGTGCTGATGCAAAATAAGATACATTTGCCAAACCAGAAATACATTTGCGCAAGTCTGTCCTGAGTTCTTAGAGTGGTAAAGCAACTCCGGCTGCAATGAATTCTTACACCAGCCTTTATGAAAGATTGAGAACCTCTTCAAGTTGAACCCTGAAAAGTAAGGGAGCTAAGTACCGGAGTGTGTGGGAAATAGGACAAAATTTGACCTCTTTTCGCCTACTTCTTTATCTTCGCGAAATGCACTTGTGGGTGCTAAGGCAAACAAAGCGTTGTTGAAATTGTTTTCATCTGCACTAATAACTGCTGCAGTTAAAATATAAGAAACCATAATGCTCGCACGGTGCAAATAATACTTACGTCCTCTCTGCATTCTTTCCCGTTTGAAAGTAATGGCCACCTGTGGCTGCACGAAGCACTATCACCGGTACGAAGATTTAATAAATCCTCACTCGAACCTCTGAGCTGCAATCAAAATCACTTCCAGTTACTTTACTTTAGAACAAGTCGCTGCATCTACTGCACCAGTGAAGTATCTGACAACCCATGCATTTGCGAACTAATTTGCACAAAAATATCCAAGCGGCTTACGCTAGACGAATGTCGCTGACCTAACTGTCGGGAAAGCCCTTGTGACGTCATTGGATAAAGTGCACACGTTAGTCAGGTCTCTTGTCATCCCTCGTCAACACCTCCGACAGTTCATTACTATGGTAACATGAACTTTGAAGCAATAAAAAGTTTGAAATGCTGAATTTGTACTTAAATAACCTATGAGAGGATGATTTCTTTCACTGTTAAACAAATCTAATGGATTTTGATTTTTTTCCTCCTTCAATATGATTATTGTAATTTGTTCCGTTTATCTATTTATTCTCGTCAGTTATACTTGCCAGTTGGGTCAATGGTCTGATCTCAATGCAGTTTCTTAATTTGGACATTGATGAAGACTTAATACCTCACCACCCATGTTTAAGTTAATCATAATTACAATATCATTGCTAAAGTGTGTCTCTTGAGATTTAGCTGCTATACTTAAATGGATGGAATATTGATTGATCTAAGAATGGCAATAAACCTGGTTAGATGTCTCTATGATCCCATTGTTGAATATTCGATACTCATAATATAGACAATAACAGGAGATGAATTTTTTTCCCATATTTTCCCGTAGATCTAGGCCCATAGTGCATACTATAAATAATAATAATAAATACATTGTAATAGAGGCTATTTATATAGCACTTATCCCCTAATTACAGGCTCTAAGAGCATTACAATCTATTACTACCCAGACAGACCCAAAGAAGACACTCATAAACGTTCTCAGCTTCCGGGGAAGCATACGCTCAAATCCTTATCAGTCTAACAATATCAATCACTGTCTATAGTCGGGTACCCATTCAAACCTGGGTGGAGTCAGCCATTTTGACCATCAGCTAAATTGTTTCCCTTTGCCCAGTACAAGAGGTATAACACCAGCATTGTGAATAAGGAAAATATCACTTTTTTGCTGGTTACATGAAATATGTCACAAAAAATTCTGAAAAATTCACCACATCATGAACATGTTTTTTTCTTATGCTGATGATTTTTTTTTTCATATTTTTTTCTCTTTGCAAAATTATTTTCAAATTCCAAGAGAAAAGGGATTTTTTTCCTTCTTTGCAGTGCTTGTCCTATACCTCTTGTACTTGGCAAAGGGAAGTCACTTAGCTCGCTGAAAAAAAAAATGGTTCATTAACATTTGCAGAGACACTAAATTATTTTTTTAAGCCTTTCAATCCTTAGAAAGTAGGATTAGCTCGGCTTTAAGAATTTACATGTTTTTGTAAAGAATTTTTTTGAGTAGAAATTTGGAATTTGGAAATTTTGTCCGAACAGCGGCATTCAGCTACTCTTTCATCGATTTTGAACAGTCGAGGATTCTTTAACGTGCATAACGTACATACGGGACCTCCGAAATATATTCTCCCTTATCTGAGAAGGCTAGACGTCGGAGTTCCTGCCCAGAGGAAGCCAGGGGCCCATTGAGTCACTGAAAAAATATGGGTTTTCGATCTTCCTGTGCTTCCATCCCCTGATGCAGGATCTGCGACTCGATTCCTGCCTGTTTTCTCCATGAGCAGATGTCAAACCACGGAGCCACTGCGACCCCCAACTCAATCATAGAATAAATTTATTACAAATATATGAACTTCTAAGACGATTTTTATCATGTATCAGAGAATGGAGAACAACACTTCAATATGCGATATAAAAATCTGTGGAAATCACCCAGAGGACTTGAAAGACAACGCTTAATCTGCCATATCTGATTTACAATGCGGCTTTTTCGTCGAGTTTATTAATTTATTTATGAACTTCCTACTCATACTCATACTGGTTATTATAATAAAATCCAAACCTCTTGAGTGGAATCGATACCTATACCTCTTTATCGATACCTTCTTTCAACAACAAGCTATGATCAATAACTATCCCGTGACAATAGGGGCCTTCCACAGAATGTTATAGGCCTACCAGAGATGTGATGTTACAAGCAGGTGACAGCTGATAAGATAACTCAGTACTCAAAACTTAGGCCTGTGGTGTCCGTGCTTTATCTGGCCTTTGGACGGGAATTTCTCTTGCCCTCATTTTACGTCTTATATGTGCCTTACTTAAAACTAATAGATCTAGATCTAGATCTAGATTTTAGATCTAGACATCACTGATCAGCAGACAATAAACAGCAAAAGTGTTCTAGATATATCTAGATTGGCTGGACAAGATGTCTACAGGTTCTCCAGAAACCTACAATACGTTGTGGGTGTCCGATTTTTTTCACGATTTTCCACACATTCGGTTTGACTTTTCACCAGTGAATTCCACTTTCGACCCCGAGAATAACAGCTATCGAGAGGTGAGTGCCTGGATTTTTGTTCACTAGATCTAATCTAGACTAGATTTCTCCTAGATCTAGATCTAATATTTTTTTCCTGAGAAAGAAAAGTATTGGCGATTGTCAAGATTTCTGTCTTAAATTCCAACACTAGACTAGTTTGTGTAGAGAGAGCTGGCGCTTTTTCATTTGTTACCCCAGGTTCAGTTTATATGTACCAAATAATAGAACAACCCTGCTGGCTTAACCTGCTGGGACCCTCGACCAGCGCAAGTCCACCCTAACTCCTAACGCTAACATAGAATCTATACTCATATAGATAGGATTGTAGGTCCGACGAGCGGGTGACGGTCCTCCCTAATGCTAACATATATGAGACCCTCGACCAGCGGGAATTTAACGCGGAAATCTTGACAATCGAGATCTAGTCTAGATATCTAGAGTCTAGATCTAGAATCTACAGGACTGCAGGGTCAGTGCGTCACAGGGCCAGGGGGGTGTTCGCGTCACCTATGTCCGTACTGTGGCACAACCGTGGATTTGTGGTCGACCAGCGCAAGTCCACCCTAATGCTAACATTAAGTAGGTCCGATGAGCGGGTGACGGTCCTCCCTAACGCGGGTGAAATACCGTACGGCCCGCACACTTCAAAATCAACCGTGCACCCCATACGTACTACTACTTCACTATCAATTTGCAAGACCAATTCTACTAACCCGTAACTATTATGTTTGGGTTGATCCTCTTTTTTTCGTTGGACCTAGGTTACATGTTAGCGTTAGGGTGGACTTGCGCTCGTTGAAGGTCCCAGTAGGTTAAGCCAGCGGGGTTGTTTTAGGCTATTACTATTAGACCTAGTATATTGTTATTTAGTGTGCGGGCCGTACGATATTTCTCCTCCTAACGCTAACATGTATGAGACCCTTGACCAGCGCAAGTCCATCCTAACACTAACATGTAGGTCCGACGAGTGGGTGACGGTCCTCCCTAACGCTAACAAGTATGAGACCCTTGACCAGCACAAATCCACTCTAATGCTGTTGAGGGTCCCAGCAGGTTAAGCCAGCAGGGTTGTTCTAGGATATTATGTGGTATACTGAATAGGCTGCAGTATTGATCTGTACTTCTGGGCTGCACACCAGGCTATCGATTCCTCACCAGGACCACAAATCTACGGTTGTGCCCTGTACTATGTCAGACTGTACCAATTTGCATCAAAATTGGCAGATTTCAGTACTTAGCTCTATGTTCAGAAGAAATAAGACAGTTTTGATCCACATTGTCATTGGTACTGTGTAATAGATTGTAGACGGATTAGAGCCTGTAATTACGGGGACAAGCGCTATATAAATTCTCTCTATTATTATTACAGTATAACATGATTCGGACATAGGTGACGCAAACACCTATGGTGACGCACCGACCCTCCAGTCCTATATACATGTATCTAGTCTAAATCTAGTCTACATATGATCTAGATCTATCTAGATATAGATCTCAGTTATAGGTTTCTTGACTAGATTCTTTAGATGTAGACTCTAGATTAAATGTAGACTAAACTATACTATATAGGCTAGCTCTAGTGATGTGATTAGATAGACCGTTAGACCTAAGATTCTTTACTGTTATATCTCAGCCTTAGACATCCACTGATCCATGTAGTGACTAGTGTAGTGCCTACATCCATGATATTTGACAGGCTTTATACTCATATTCTGCAAAGTCATCCCCCTCTCCTCCCTCTCTCCTTTTGTAGTTTAGTAGAAATCTAGTCTAAATTAATATGTGGTCTTCATTAAAACGTTCATATATTGTCAGTAGTAGTAGTACAAAACATCAGAATTGTTTGTGTGCTGGATGTCATTTGTTCTTGTGCATGCTCTAACAAAGTTGATTCAGGATTTGGTAGCATCAGTTATGACAGAGTGACTGACGCAATCACTCTTGATACCATGTCAATTGGAACCAAGTGTCAATTTGTCATGGACATGGTCATCCTTGATATTATTATTATGTCAATTACGATGGAGTGAAGTAGTTACTAGTGAGCATATCGTTCAACCTTAGTTTTAATATTTGCAAAATGATTAGATCTAGTGGGGTAAATTCACCATGCCTTTAGTGGAACTTAGCCAGCTTATGTTTTGTAGATTCTTCTCTGTTATACTTTCTGCTGTAGACCTTACTCTAGTCTTTGTGATGGTAATAAGAAATGAAAATATCTCTATACACTTGTGGGGGATTTAGAAGAAAAAAAGCTATTGAATTTGTAAAAAATGGTCCAAATTGTGCTTGGGCACCTAGATATTTTGTGTGTTTGGGAATGGGTGGGATCGAGATAACCACCAGGTAAGAGTAGGTACCACAGATGAATTTTTTTTCTCATCAAATTGCATTGTAAATACCATAGTTGGATAGCTCTAGTTGAGCTGAAAACAATGGTGTCTTTGGTTTTCTTGTAAGTCAAATATTAAATATTTTATGGAATTTTAAAGTTTTTTGGACTCAGAATATTTTTGAAGCAAAACCGGTTTGTACGATTTCCCAAGTTCCTGACATCACAACTATGTTTCTTATGCAGTCATGGGGTCTAAAACCCAACAACCCACTTTATCTGCTTAATGAGATTAGGAAGTTTGAACACTTTCCTTCAATTCATTGTGAAGTTATATTTCCCTAAAGATGCACTTTCAGGCTGTGCAAGCAACATTATTATGCACAACGCTTTACAAAGTACCAACTTTGGACTACCACAGAATGAAAATCAAGATGGGGACCCGCAAAAATATCTTAATTTCCTGTCACCAGACAGAATTAAGTTTGCCCAATTTTTTTCAGGGCTGTACAACAAAATACAAAGAGAGGTAGTGCTTCTAAAGATGAGAAAAATGAAAATTTGGACAACTGGCAGAAACGGAGCATTTTTAATGAAAATTGCACTATTTCAAAATTTCATAACTTCTCTCCCAGACATGATGGAAAGATAATTTAAACATCAAAATGTTCAGAAAACCCTGATCTGCAATCAGAACACATCTGAACACCAATGCAAGCAAAATAACTTGCCATTACATGACATAGAAGAAGGTAAGTATCAGAGAAATGTTAATTTTAGAGTCATTTCAACACTCCAGCTTATGACTATAAATAGACACAGGACATCTAATACATTTGTTTGCAGGAGAATTAAGTTTCCTCTTGTTTATTTTGAGTGTTTAAAGATCATTAGTAACATTTTCATGCATTTATGGTGAGTATAAAAAGGGTTGGCATTGTGATTAGAGAATGCAAAACGTGGGTGAAAAAGACTAAACAGTGTCACTTACCTTCGGCAGCTTCAAAAGGCAGCTGTCTTGATGCGCTCATAAGTACTCCAAAACTCTAGGCAGTCCAAACTCAAAATTCGACAATCATTAGTCACAGATATGAGGTCGAAATCCCACCGAAACACAAACTTGGATTCCACCATGGCAATGTCCTCTGTTCTTGGCCATCGAAAGTAGTCTTCCTGGGTCTTGGTTTGTTCGACAAACTTTACCTCTGCCATGGAACCGATGACAACTGACATGACTTGGCCAATATAGAGCTGGTCATCATAAAATACAGCTACCCATTGCCCTTGTTGAGAAAACTCATAATTGCCCTGCCACAGCTCTGTTCCGTCATCATCACTTTCAGCCTCTTTGTCACTTACGTCATTTTCCTCTGCCCCAGCTCCTCTAAGGTGGTTAGACAAGTCTTTCTTCAGCTCTGCTGCTGGTTTGATAATTTGAGAAGGCCTGGCACACCAAGAATCACTTTTTGGTATCTAATTTCATTTTTCAGAGCAAGGGTAAATGCTTTTGGATCAAGGTTAGCTTTTAATGATTCCACATCTTCTGGAATTCTGCATGGACTACCGTGAGCCATCACCTCCTCGATAAGCTTCTTCTTGACCTCAACAGCTTTGATTTCAGATTCCTTCATGGCTGCAGCTTTTTCCATCATTCTCTGCCTCACAGCTTTCATGACTTCCTTTTCCCTAATGCGATGCTTTTGTCTTAACACTTTGGCTGACTTGCGGGCATCTGTCATCAGACATGATTTTTCCGTTTCAGTCTTGGTATTCAGCCAGTCTGAGACTTTGTATGCTTTTACCATATGGATTCTGGAATGGTGAAACAATGAGGCATGCCTGTGCTTTGATTTCTGAAAGTCGAAGTCCCCAAAGCATTCTCTCCTACCAAACTGGTGAGCGGGCAATGCTTCAGATGTGAGGGAATAGTCTGTAATATTCCTCCTTCCAAAAAATTTCCCAACTGATGCTGGCAGACTTGTGCTGAGGACTTCATAATCACCTAAAGTGAGGATGAAAGCTTCTGCAGTTGAGGTGGTTCCATTTCTGACAGGGTAGAATAGACAGCAGAATGCAGGTCGTGGCTGACGGAATATGTTGAAAAGAGCTGTGGTGAAATCCATATGTAGGACATGAGAAGGGTCGCTTTCCAAGGTGCAGAATGATCTGTATAGTCCTTGGACATGGGCTGGAAAGTTGAGAAAGCTGGCTTTGCTTTGCAGAAGCTTCCAGTAGGGTCCTGTGAAATGGATAAAAGTTAATGCTAGTGCTGCAACAATTGCCATGAGATCGTTACAAAATTAAAAATTTGGGCAGGGGTTCGCCTAGACCCAAGCCATTTTTCATTTTGGAAGTTGAATAAAGTAAAGCATGAAGGGTTACAAAATTAAAAATTTGGGCAGGGGTTCACTTACTACAATCTGAGACAAGGTTGCGCAGTGCTGTTCCCATTCTCTTTCCCACATGGTTTACGCACTCCTCCTTTTCAATGGTCACACCTGGGTAGGGCTGCAGCTCACTCAATTTGTTGAAAGCCTTGGCATCCCCGTCAGACAGCATTGTTGTATAACGGAGGCTGAATTTCTCGATGGAGCGGCTCCACAGAATTTCTGCAGCACAAGTTTCCATCATTGCGGCAGAGCCTGATATGTTGAGAAATACAAATGAAAATATTCACTCCATTGCTAAATGTCATTATTTGTAGTATGTAAAAGTTAGAGATTTGTGAATTAGGTTGATTTTTGATAAATTAATTAAAAACAATGAAAATGGACTTGATTTGTCTTTCGAATTCTTAAAAATTTATTTATCAAACATTAAATGCAGTATCCATCAATTCTGTCAGTGAAATCAGTGTCATGTCTTGCTGAAATTGTTACTTGTTTGTACTAGGACTTCAACAAAAGTTCTTTCTTTCTCCATGTTTTAACAATTTTTTTTCAAAGACTTCTTTTTTGTTATGGTTAGTAATAGTATTGAGATCTTGTAATGTAAAGTTACCTGTGTAATTGATGTCGCAGTCCGGCTTGTGATTCTCATACCATTTCTTGTATTCAGCTGGTGATGATGCTTTCAGTTTTTCACCAGTCTTTTGGCAGGCAAAACAGAATGTCGACATTATATGGAAATCAATAACGTAGCCTGTCAGTACATCCAGGACACAGCCGAGACCTATCATGGAGCTGTGACCTCGTGTCATCCATGAGCCATCGTATGACACTGCTATGCCAAGGACATCATGCTCTTGGAGGGTAACTCCCTTTTACTGGGCATGCTGTTGTCTCACAAGCTGAGCTGTCCTCTCCAGAAGATCTGTCGACAGCTCTACTGATTTATTTAGTAAAGACTTTGCACTAAATGTGAAAGACTTTTGATGCATCGCTGGAATGTCCAGATGCTCACATAATTTGGAGAATGTGTATGGACCAAAGCCACAGAGCATTGAAGAAGCTACAGCAGACTTGTTAATGGTAAATGATGAATTTCCATTTGTTTCTTTGGGTGACGTATATGCGCTGCTGACAATTTCTTCGCAAGAATTGCAATAAACGTTCAGTTTTACGACCAGCCCTTTACGGCTCTCTTCGTCGACCTGTAGACATAAGCTGCTGTTGTTGCACAGTGGACATTTCAAAGGTAAAATAAGTTTCTCTACCTGTGATAGATCTACTATGGTCCTTGATGTTGATGTACTGTGTTGTGGCTTTGATGGAGGTGTGGAAAGCAGAGTGTTTTGATGGGCCGCAGGGAAGTCTACGAGTTTCTTCTTACTCTTAGACTTACCATCAAGCTGAGCTGGTATCTGTGTTAAAGTTGCAGTTGCAGTAGAGGAACTGCTACATGAAGTGCTGGTACTAGCCTCACTAGGAGTTGGTAGCCTAGAATGACTAGAGCTAGACGTAGATCCAGACTCTGATGTAACAATCTGCACCAAGTCATTGGTTCTAGAATTATTACCTCCAGATCCTCCAAGTTTCTTTCGCATACGAGCTTCCATCAGCTGTTCTCGTCTCTTGCTGTTTCTAGGCATTGCTGCACACTTGCAAACAGTAAAATAGGGGTGCAAAATGTAGATAAAATGATCAATGCAGCTGCAGAAGCACGATTCACAATTCGAAGGGACGCGTCGGTTGGTATAAGGAGTTGTTTTTGATAAGGAATGAAAACAACGGAAGTAGGCTATCACCAGGGTAGTTTCTGACTGCCAGCCAATGAAACATCGGCATTTATTTTCCGGAGGCTAAATATAGAAATGACAACATAAAATTCTCTCCGCATACGGTGCGGAATTCCCATTCTGTACAAAAGTAGAATATTTTTATAAGGGAAACTACTCCAACAATGAATAGTACACGAAATACTGAAGCTATCGATACTTGCATGGGTAGATGGTATCTATGATGTTATGTGGCAGGTGTTGTTAGGGGGATTTGACAATGGTTTTTGGAATATTTTGTCGGGACATGCTGTATAAATCATGCCCAAAACACACATTAGACTGTGATTTTTGCCTTTTTACTGAGTCTGCATGAATTACTGATGACCAAAGTTGGTAAAACTGATATTAGCTCAAAAGCGATACCGGCATCGATTTTCTTGATTTTCACCACCCGCTCCTCCCCTTAAGCGTCCGCGCGGCACAGCGAGCGCGAGACCTATAGGCGCGGACAGCGATCGGGCTGGCACTCTTTACTATGTTCACCGCACTATCATTTTCTCGTCTTCTACGTCCTCTCTC
>JBCAUA010000012.1:4460107-4470938 GCA_038406235.1 Peronia verruculata | reverse complement strand
CAACCATCACTTCCACTCCTTTGTCTACCTGTTCCCTCCACCTCCACCCCCTTTTTACTGCACATCTAGGGCTGTGCATTTCTCTCAAGTGGACAGTATGAGGTGGAATTACCCCGTAAGTATTCGGGTATCTTGGTCCAACACCGGGCTCTTGGATGGATTTTTTTTTATTTGGGAGTGCCCAGATCAGGTTCTTAGAGGGGTAAATTATAGAAGAAAAATTCCGTTTCACAGCAGACGCGGGTTCTTAGACGGACCGGGCTCTTAGGCGGAGACCACTGTATCAATATACAATATGATTCATGCATAATGTGAAAACCAGAGTGGAATTTAGGGTGAAATCCAGCATGATCGGGACAAATACTTATAGCAATCTAGGATACCGCATACCATTAGCCACTATCTTTGCCCCTTCCACGTTTCTGTACCCCCCCCCCCTCAATATTTCTTCAAAATGTACAGCTCTGATGTAATTCTAAGGTGAGTGGGTTGAGTGGGAGATGAGAAATCTGTGCTACTTTTCTCTATGTGATATCAAACTTGCCGCACACCATAAGGTTCCATAGACGGCCGGTCGGCTTTCGTCCTTTGAAGTCAGGTAGACACTGGACCAGTTACATAGTCTAAGTTTGCATACCCCCCCTCCCCCCTCCCGGCGTTATTTTTCACCATACAGAGTGAGAAAATCTAGAGAGGGATGTGAGTTATACCAGAAGCCCAGTTAATGCTCACAGCACTAAATAGATAGACCAAATAAAAGGGCGAGACACTAGAAGCGACACTGACCATCACTGGCCACTCCAAATGGAGTAACTGGCCATAACTTTACACAAATGCCCATTGTTCTGGGTTGGGAATCGCATCCTGTGCACAATCTCAACAAAGGCACTGCAAATCTCCATTGTGACTGTGATAGCAAACGTAATGGCCCAATCAAAAATATAGATCTTGGCTGCCTTCTGGATGTCATACTCGCAGGCAGCCAAAAATTTGTAGTTTTGCCAATTCTGTGTTTTTCTTAATTAATTCTGTGTTTTTCTAAGTTATTGTTACTATCATCATTTAATTTATGAGAAACCCAGGATTTTAACCACATTTCCGGGTGCCCGGAATTTTGCCTGAAATCCAGGAAAATTCCTTTTTTCCTGGGAGGGTTGGCAACCCTGGATAGCTTGCTTATAGAAAGCTGCACAGCTATACTCGGGTCATGTGTACTACCGAAACTGCCTGTGTCCATGCAGAAATTCTCACTATTACGAACATTTTATTTTCAGTTATCACTATTTAAGTAATTTATTATATACCATACACAGCAAAAAAATTGAAATGTTGTTATTCCTAACACTCACTGATATCAAACTGTTTTCATTAAAAAAGCCAGAAAAGTATATCGAAATAGTTAGTGCAATGCTGTTGCATCCCCACAACCCAACATCCATGTGCCTGTTTTATAAGGTGTCAAGACACAAGAAAATAATAATTTTTTTTTTTTTTTAATATTCTAGGCCTTATAGAGAAATTTACAAGTTTTCACAGGAACCTGGGAGCAAGTGTTCTGATCGGTGACATCATAATCATAGAGTGTAACTATTTTCCAGATCTATATTGCTTACAGCCTTCTTCTTACATCAGTCTTTTCGAAGACCATGGGCATAGTATTTGTTGTGGATACTCCGATGTGTTGATTTTCCATCAACAGTTCTCATTGTCGGATGTGAAGAACTATGCTTTATAAATTTTTATCTTGATCTTCAAACAGCCACTGGCCGACCAGCCTAGGCTCTCATACTCATAAGAAGAGTGTTCAAAAGTATTCTATAAATAGTATTCCATATATTCGTGTATTCATGGGGAGTTATTGCATGGAAAGTGAACAAATTGTTACTTTTTTTCGTTTCCCATCTTAAGCTGGGTAAGCCCTTTATCTAGATCTAATGTTTTCATACTTTTCCAAACCTTCAAAAAGTGATGACTTTTTATCAGATATGGAGAAGAACAACTATTCAAGGGAAAAATGAAACAGGAGGAAGCATTGAAAAAGGCAAATGAACACATGACAAAGTCCTATGTTTATAGGTTTATAAATAGTTAAGAACACTGCCAAAACCCTATATGCAGAGGTTGAATTGTCTGGACCAAGTCAGGGACCAGTGAGTTAAGCATGTTTCTTCCCTTCTACCACTTTCTTCTTCTACGGTTAGGAAAATAGATGCATTTATCCAAAAAGAAGGCAGTCTTCTCTAAATTGTCAATGTGCAGTACCAGATCACAAATGAAGATTACCTTATCTAGCATTTCCATGTCTTGATGTAGTTGAAGCTTGAGCTGCTGCAGCTGCTGGCCAGACAGTTTGTCCAGTTCACTTTTTCTAGGCAGACCATACAAATGAGGACCTCCAGGTATGGACATCATCTGCTGCAGGCGCTGATTCTGATTCACCACCTGGAAGAAGACAATTACATTTAATTCACATTTTTTTTTTTTTTTTTTGGTTTTTCTTTCTATTCCCTTTTCTTTCTTTCTTTCTTTTTTGCACCCTCCTTCCCCCATCTCACCACCACTACCTTTAACCATCAACATACCAAATGAGCTGGATCAAAATGTAAAAAGTATGGTGATTTTATCCCCCCCCCCTTTTCAACTAGTAATATGCTTACCAAATAAGCTATATCGAAATGTGAAAGTGTGATGAATTTGAACTTTTGAAGAAAACTACCAACAAGGAATAAATAAAAAAAAAAAAGAGAGAGAGAAATTTTCTCAATAAGTCTCTATAATTTCTCTGTGCATTTCGCAAATTAGAAAACTCAACACATAAAACAGAACTCATGACATGCCACATCTGAATAGGATGGTCTGAAAAACAGATACATCATCACAAAGGACATTATTTATGCCCCTACCTCCTCCTTCTGTTTTAAAGCCTCCTGTCTTTCTTCATTAGCAAGTTTTGCTTTTCTGTTGGCATCCTCAGCCTCCTTTTTCCATGCTTCACAAGCCTAGAAGTAATGAAAAAGGGCATAAATAGAAAAAAGTACTTCACAGCCATAAACTGTAAGCAAACTCAAAAACAGTTCTGGAATGAAATAGGACTAATTCACTTTTGTCATATTCCCAAAACTTTTGTGAGATTTTAGATGTGTGGCCGTGAGCAAATCCAGATAAGGCAAAGCAAGGTATGGTAAGAAACATTCAATCTGTCCTCAAGAGGAAATTCCATTCACAGCACATGTATAAGCTAGTCACACTCATATGCACATTATATGTATACACTATAATATATATCAATCATCAGAATAACATCACAATAATACAGACTATAAAAACTAAACTGTCTCAGCTCTGATGAAAAAGAAACTCAATAAATCTTCTATTGAGAATGTGAAACATTTTTTCTTTGCGCTTTATTTTATGTGGCATTGTGTGATTTGAACTGTTATTCACAAAATAACATTGAAAGACATAGTAGTTCGATAGCCCTAAAATGTCAGCTACTGAAAATTACTGGAAAAGTATGAGAGCTATCTAACAGGCTCATCTAGGTAAGCAATTGCAGCTTGGAGACAATTACATATACACCACCCAATATACTTTCATTCCAAAAATTTAGATAAAAACATTCAAGAAAACATTCAGTGAATGCTTGTAGGAAAGTGAATCTGAACATATTCTAGATACCAAAGTAAGAAAGGATGGTAAAATGTAAGTTTGAAACAAAGCTTACACATTTGGCTTGAGTGTAGACTCCTTCCCATTCCGCCATTTTAGACTTGGCCATCAGAAGTTCCTCACGCAGCTTGTGAAGTTCTCCATTCTGCACGTGATTATTGAAAGACCCAGAGAGCATTGGAGACTGGGGTCCAGCACTGCGTGGTGACATCGAATTTGTGTCACTTAAATTTGATCCCATTTGGTATTTGCTCATGCCTGGATAACAACTCAGGAGAGGTGAGGAAGACTGTGGATATCAAATCAGATCAATCTGCTGACAAGAGATGTTCAATAAACTGCTAATCAATTTCTCCTAATGCAACAACCAGTATCTCTGCTATGCTGATTACACACATCTTTCAAGAAATTGTGGTATGTTTTTCAAGACAGTTACATTCTCACAGTGCCTAAGAGAATACCTTATGTGGTCAGTGATAATATTCAACTGGCAGACAGAATGAAGACAATGAATTTCTGTCAATATAAAGTATCTCGACTGTAGCAAATTTGGACATGGACACCGCTAGGTGTCAGCTTTCCTATTCTTAAAGTCAGCACTCGATGTTTTACCCCACAAACAACATTGGAGAACACACTAGACAAAGAAACCACGACATCAGGAAAAAAATTACAGATGAAGATCAAAGACACACAGATTTGATATGTATCTGTGTGTTCACATAAAAAATGTTTTACACATTTCTCTATATCAATTGCTTTAAAAATAAGCTACATTTTAATAATTCAATTTTGTTCTCTATTTGACAGAAGATGATTACTTCAGCCACATTGAACAGATTCTGTCTTGTACATGTCGAAATAGTATAAAAGAATACTTACCTGCTCTTGTGAATTAGTCTTGAAAAAAAAAATGCACCCAACAATTAGAGTACAATGGTCTCCGCCTAAGAAACCCACCTCTGCAGCAAAACTGAATTTTCTCTATAATTTACCCCTCTGAGAAACCATTCCCATATAAAAAAAAACCCACCTAAGAGCCTGGTGTAGGGCCTAGACACATGAGTAATTATGGTGTAATTTCATATCATATTGTCCACTTAAGAGAAAGGTATAGTGTTAGATGTGCAGTAAAATGGGGATGGGGGTGGAGGGAACAGGCAGACAAAGGAGTGGCAGTGGTGGTTGATGTGTGACTGCATAATCAGGCCACATTGTGGACTAAGTTGTACACATTTCTTTGTTTGATAGGACATAGGACAGCACTTGTGATTGACTCTGTGGATCAGGAAGAATAAGTTTAGCCTCCTGACTGTTTTACTACTTTGGTCGATCTTTACACGAGTCACTTTTGCGATTGTCTACAGAATAGCATGGCAATGTCAGGTTTTAATTCAACACTAATATCGCTATATCAAAACTCATTTGCCGTTGAAACGCTGGGCATTACTGATGTAACTATACGCTAAAAAAGATCAGCAAAGAACTGTTATCTAATTTCGACACAGAGAGAGAAGAAAGCTGTTCTCATTCGCACAGACTAATCTTTAGCCCATGGTAACAATCAGCAATGAAGCAATCTGTGGTCAGACCTGTTGCACAGCTTTTCAATCCACCTAGAACACATTTTTTTTTTTTTTTAACTCACAGTGACCAAGTTCTTAGGCAGAGACCACTGTATTACTACCAACAAGCATCACACGCCCAACTTAAAAATACCCAAATATGTCCCTTAACATAAAGAAAGGAATCCGATGCATATGAGGAAAATTCAAAGAATCTAAAATTGGACTCTCCCTGACTAGTGAAATTCAAGAACAAAATTTACTTACGACTTGACAGGATGGAAATTCTGTATAAGATGTGGTCAAAAGTCTGCTTACATGATCATTGGAATCTTGTTTCTGCAGATGCAAGGGCTGCATACTATGAGGGAAGCTCCCAAAGGGTGAGGGTGGGGACTGGGACAAGCTGCTGATACTTCCTCGTTGGGTGATACCACTGGGTGGGATGCCAATGGGTATTGAGGAATTACTGAAACAGCCAGAGGTGGAGAGACCAGCACTGAGAGAACTGCTCACAGAATTTGTGTCCATGTCTTTGTCAAGTTCTCTCTCTAAACTGCTGATATCAAGATCTTCCAAATGAACCTCATCCAATGCCTTGCCTGCAAAAATATACGATTAAAAAAGTTCAAACTAAATTGTTCAACTTAAAACTTGTTCTTTTCTTACAGAGTGGAGAGTTATCTTTTTAAGAGCATTTGCAACAGGAGAAATAAAAATCACTGGGTAAAACAGTTACAAAATGCACCATTTTTGTAAAACAAGAAATGAAAGCCCAACAATATAGAATACTCTTGCATGACAGCAGATCATAATAGAGAGAGTATTTATCAGTATAATATCAGTATAATATTTAGAGAGATCATCTTATTAATTGGTCACATTAGATGAACTAAGAGATTGTAAGCAATTAGCACATGCATGATAAACCGAACAGCAAAAAACATGGACGACTTTCAGATGGAAAACAATAACAAATTTATTCTATAACAAACCACTCTAACAAACCACTATTACCTATCACTGACTCCACACAATCTCCTGGGGGATAAAATGCTGGAGCTAGAGGTGACATAGCCGTGCTGGTCTGAGTCACGGCCAAATTTTGACCTGGGTGACCATATAAATTGGCCTGGTGGTGCAGCATCAGTAGGTTCTCCTTATATTTCAGCTTCTCTGCTGGGTCAAGGCTGGTATCTTTTTCAATAGCCAGCCATTGCTGGCGAAGTTTCAACTGAAATGAATGATAAACCTGCAGGAACCATAGCAGAAATGAGCAGAAGGCAGGGTTTATTGCATAACATCATAAATATGTGTGTGTTTGTGATTTATATATATATATTTATTGGTATAAATTTACTTTACAAATTGGTATAAATTTATTTTACAAAACTGACAGCTCATGTGGAAAACAAATTTAAATGCCATAAAAACTATAATATTTTTAGACAAGTAAACTTTAATAAGTAAAGATATTTCTACTACACTGAAAATATATCATCATAGGACTTTCACTGAAATGAAGACACTATGAATTCAAATGCTTACCTGATATTCATCTTTTTCAAATCCTGGGGCACGCATATACAGTGGGGAAACACTATAATCTGAACTAACACTGCTTGATCTCGCCTTCATGAATGGATCAGACAAAGGGCTGCTGCGGTAAGTACTTCCATTATTATTAGAGAGCAAACTTAGCTGAAAATGAACACAAGAGTAAGTTGATGTATCACTGCCTTTTGGTCATTCACTTTACACTTTGACAAAACATTGTTAGGAAGACTCAGCATTTTTTTTTTCATGGACTGTTACTGATATGCTCACTGCAGCTTCAACAAATATTTTCTCTTCCTATGCACACTGATATTATTGTTGTTTATAAACAAAATGTGCCTGGGTAAAGAGAGTGTGATTCAATCTCATATGTAATACAAGAGGCAACAGATATTCTAAAATTAAAGAAGATTGGTATTGAAATCCTTCACAGTATAACTTAGCAAATACAATTCTTTTTCTTGCACAACATAAAATTTTCACCAGAATAGTGAATTTTTAATGAAGAATCTTTCTGATAAAATGGAGCAAAGAGGCAATATATTTAACCCTGATCCACTACTTTTTAGGGTGATGTGCTTGAAAACCCAGTCAATACTTACAGGTATCAAACTGGGTTGGGATGAGGTGCTATTAGCTCGTTCTTTCCCTATCGGATTTGGTAATTTTGAATCTGTCTTGCCATTCGTCTGAAGAACAAAAATAAAATAAAATAAAAGAGAGCTTGGACAATAAAAAAAATTAAAACCAAGTCAAATCCAAAAAAATTAAAACAAGTAAAAAAAATGAATGCATATCATAATCCCCATGACCTTTTTAAACCCCTGATGATGTTATTCCATTATGTTATACCACTTCATAATTGGGTTCACATTTCTTAAAACTGCCATCAATGAAAACTGACTTCATAGCCTGGGTATCTATCACTTATACAATGATAATAATGTCATTATATATAAAACATCTTTTCAAGAACATGGCTTACCTCTTTAAGAGCTATTTCATCTTTTCGTATAGATTCAAACTTATTTGAAGTTTCTGATTGTGGCAAAACATTGGTCACAAAGGCTGCTAAAGAATTGTTACTTAAGCTTGACAATACATCTCTGACTGAAGTGATTTCCTCTGAAAATAAAAACAAAAACTGAATGTCAATTTGGTGATAAATCTGTCTCAAACCAAGAAAAAAAGTTGTTTTTTTTTATATTCCTAGAAGATGTGAAAGTCAAAAGACCAAAGGAAAAATTCTCCAAGAGACTGGCAGGTAACTGTCATTAATCTCTTATTAGTTCACATAAAAATTAAACTGTCATAAATGTTAAAAATACATTTCATTCAAACTTCTGCACAACAACAAGATAATATGTTTCTAAGATGCAGAACTAACTTGCTGGAATATCAATATGAAAAACTACATAAAATATCATTGAAGAAAATGAATCAGATTTATTTTAAATAAAAGACAAAAAAGATTTCGTATCGAACAATGATCATGTCTAGAGATGTCAAACATTATCTTTCTCTGTGAACTTTACAAATGATCTATTTTTATCTCTTAATATTCTTGACTGACCAGTTTTTTCTGTTTTTTACCTGGTAATTAAACTGGATAGTTGCACCATTTTTGCATCTTACAACAACGTATTTCTAACTTACGTTCCACATGTGCAAAAGCACAAAAAGCTCCTCTTGGGCAACAATTTGTCTGTACCATATCATTACACTTTGTTGATTTGTAAATCTGAAAAGCATATTAAATATTAAAAGGAAAAATTAAAAAAAATAAAAATTATAAGTTAAATATTAAAGGAAAGTTGTGAGGCAGATTAGAGGCAAGAAGGAAAAAAAAATTCGCACTGACGAGAAATGAGCATATTGTCAGCATATCATCCAAATTCAAATCATCATTAACAGAAGCTGGTTCTATGTCAGTGTATTTGAGTTTGTTCAATAACACCTATTTAGTTAGTAATTACTGAGCCTACTTCATAATTATCACAAGCTAATTCGCTAATTTACAGTACTATCCCCCCCCCCCCCCTTTTTTTTTTTTATACAAGTGGCTCTCTCAGCAAGCCACTCTTTGTCAGAGAAGCAAAAGCTGATGATGTCAATTATGTATACACCTACTGTCATTAGGCAAATCTAATTTCACCCCTCTAGGCTGTATGAACAAGAAATCCTTTTAGAGTGGGAACTCACCTCAGGATGAAATTGCTGTTCTGTTCTAGTGTGACAATATGAGCAATTATCACCATTTTCACAAGCAGTTGGATCTCCCCATTCATCCCCATGCTTAACATTGGGGCAAGGTGTTGATCTTCACAGGAAATAAATAAATAAGCCAATATAAATAAATAATAAAATAAAAATATAAACCAGGAATCTAAAAAATTGATGTTAAACTAACACAGTTACTTCCATTCAGATGGCCCAGAGTTTAACTTTAACAATAAACACTGTGTTTTAAAATAAAAAATCTGAAGAGAACATCTGTAAGAACTTCCCACCTATCAAAATGCCATGTGTTATGTGAATCCTTAAAAGAAATTGAGAAGGATAAAAAAAAAACAAGACAAGACTGCAGAACTACTGCATGTCAACTCAGGATACATTTTTACATATGAATAAAAAAAAAATAAGAATTACATTTAAGTTAGTATCTCTGTGATGCCTTTTCTGACACTCTTGTAGTTTCTTTCAACTGATAACAGTCTTACTGCACAGTTGAGGGAGGGAGGGGTTATTTAAAAAGTAGAGAGAATTACCTGTATTTATAAACCTTTGGGCTTCTTCTCCTGTCTCTTGTATTGTGAAACTGGGGACATGCATAACCTTGACGACAAAGTCGAGGGGGGCGTTTGCAAGGTTCAGTCTTGTAGTTCGCTAACACAAAATTTGTATCTGTTGTGAGAAGATTTGGAAATGGTGAGATATTTACCACTAAGATTTGAACATTCACAGGCTCTCTGAATATAGCTTATCGACAGCTGGGCTTTTCATTGACTGGGACCAACTTACTCACTGTTAAGAGTGAAGTACTTTCTTATTATTTCTTTAACAACGGTCATCATACTTTTGCCATTTCTTGTGATTCCACATACATATTTTCTCCTAACCATTAATCAGTACAAGATTTAAACCCCCCAAAAAAAAAATCATCCAAGACCTTTGAAAATGAAATTTTCTTTAAAAGTTTGCAGAAAAACAATTTATATACTGCCGTACCGTTCCATCGAGGATCTTCAGCTAAGACCTTATCTTTCTCCAGTGTACTGGGAGAGGTTGATGATTTGTCCAACATATCCATGGCTGGCTGCATTTCTGTGGAATCATAAACTGGGGGGCGAACATCATGTACACCATGTGCAAAGGCACAGTGAGGTCCATTCTTTGAACAGTGGCCCTTAGAGTCAGTCTCATAGATACACGTTCCCGTCTTGTAATATCTCAAGTGATATCTCCTTTCTGTGTCTCCTGCAGTTCTATGCAAATATGGACAACTGTAAAATAAAAAACAACCAAAGGACAATGAAATAACGAGCTCAGTTTCAATTCCAGTCAATAAATTTTCCAAGTCAAGAAATATGGACAGCTGACAACAGACTTGACAAACATGCTGATGTTTCCGCAATAATCTGTGGTAAAAATCAATTGGTTTTGGCAGATGACAAAAAACTCGCTGCTTGTGGCCAATTTGCACAATCAAAGCAAAAGACCATTTTCTTTTTATGCACAATTTTGAATAAAAATAGGCCTTGAGACATATTATATACAGTCAAGTCCACCCAAACCGAACTCTGATAATGCGAATTTCTGATAATTCGAATAAAAACGAAATAAAAGATTTTTCCCCCTCTTTGTGCCCATTGAGTGCTTCTCGCATAATGCGAAGCCATTGCCGTGAGTTTCTGCTAAATCGAACCCATCGGCGCCGCCTCAAAGGTAAAAAACCGGCTTTTGTTCTCTCCACGTGGTTCCCACCCAACGGGGAAAACAAAGGAGACAGCGTCGCGGATGGGGCGAGAGGGATCAGGCAA
>JBCAUA010000012.1:4437239-4452421 GCA_038406235.1 Peronia verruculata | reverse complement strand
GGATGACATTGACAAAGAACGGGCTCAAAACATGCGGGTGGGTTGCAATTCGGAGTGACGGGATAACAGAAAAGAGGTTCAGAGAGGGTCGTATGTCGGATTTGGGAGGAAATCCCTACTCAGAGGTCCTTCATATAAAAAAAACGTTACCTCAAATAATTTTAGGTCGTAACCAGGAGGACATCGTAACTGAGAGGGACTTAACTCGGCTCGGAGGGTCCACTGTAGCTCATATTGCTAGCTGAATTTTTTTTTTTTTTTTCTTACAGTTTTCACTTGCTAAGCGTGTTTGTATGCAGCACGAGCGTGCTTACATGCATATAAATTATACAGTAAAAAATCCATCATGGGACCAAAACGTGCTTATGAGCAGAATGTGCTTATGAGCAGAATGTGCTTATATTCGGAGTGCTTATATCCGGAGACTACTGTACCTCATTTCCTTTGTACTCATAAATGTACGAATCAAATAATTTGACTTCCTTCTATTTCTTCTTTACCTCTTTCGTTGTAAGTGCTTTTCCTACTACCTTGTCTTCTTTTGAGTGATTCACTGATTAGCATCAGGCCTACTGTATAATCAAGTTCAGCATATCAACCGTTACCATTTATTTATTTATTTATTTCCCGTAATGTAGCTACGAACACTATTATTATTTGGAGGGTATGTGGATTCAATAGGCTTTAAATTTATTAAATTTATAACTCATAGTCTCATAGCAAAATGTTTTAGTCCTAAATTTCTCAACTTTTTTGCTATATGCACTACTTTTCCAAGTCAGTCAGGGTCCCATAGATAAGCAATGCTCACATAGAAAGGGCAGCTAAAGGCTTACTGAGAGCATGCTGGATCTAGTTATAGTTATACGCGTACACTCTAAAACAATTCAAATGAAATTTGCAGGGAACGGAAACTGTTTCGTTCTATCACTATTTGTTAGAACCAAAAAGGTTAAATTGAAACAGGGATGTAAGTTTAATTACCAAATTACCTCCCCTGACTGAAGACCCATGTGACAGCACCACTACCATATGTCTTAACTCCTGAGTTTTAAAGCCACTTCATTTTCGTTTTGTTGTAGATGTACATATATATAAAATGTGTGGTAGTGTAGTTGTTATGTCTTTTTGTTTCTTATTTTTCTGCTTTTTTTGTTTTTAAAAAATGTCTTCAAGGTTGTAGAAAAAGTTGAGTTTGGAATGGCACACTTTCAGCAGATATCTGACTTTTTCATTAACCTTCATCAACTTCAAAAATCTGTGTTCTGTTGAACTGCAGCGATAAACCCCTGTTCCCTTACTTTTTCCTGTTTAACATGTTTAATTCCCATGAATTCACACCCCCCCCCCTCCTCCTCCACAACTGATTGCCAGCCTACATCTAAAATAGCTTTATAGTCAATTTGAAGCTCACAATTCTCAATATAAAACTGAAGGACAGCTATCAACTTCTCAGAACTGGTTTTCAAGAAACACTGACAAGCACAACTGGTTTAAGAAGTGTGTATATTGTATGATTGAAAAGACAAAGGCAAATTTATCCTGATACCGTGGTTGTGTGGCTATAAGTAGCCACGAAATCATAATGACCTAACACATGCACCTAATAGAATTGGGACCATGAGTAATAGGTGAGGTGCGGGGGAACGATAGGTGCACGATTTCTACACAGTTGCGCCTCAGGCATTATCTTTCTTGTGTCATACTACTGGGCAGTACAGCACATCGTGGGTATCAATACCTGGCGTGCTCATGGACGATTTATTTGTCAGAGGAAACTAGTCTGGTACCTGAGCTTGGTCTTGGTTACGATACATTATATGAAAGAAAAGTGCAATCAGGGAAACTAAAACCGTTCGTTATAAGGGTAGTTTTCATATCAACCCATCGTTTTATTTCATTGTAAGCATAACAATTTACACAGCAAAAAAAAATAAAAAATTATGCAAGTTTCATATTAAAAATTTTCTTCATAGCCGTTTTAGAGTGTATGCCTATTGATGTAACTAGACTAGACAACAAAATAGAACTGACAACTACGCATTGCTAAGTCTATGCGTAATATTAAAAAAAATATAAAGACGTCATCTATTTTCATTCGCCTGATCATGATAACAGTGTCACATTTGATGATCTTGGTATATTACCTTCCTCTACTTCTATGAGCTCAGTAAGTTTTACAGGGTCAAAGGATAAATACATGTGTTGATGTTCACTAACACATGTCAGTGCATACAGCCAAGGATAATGAATTTCTCACAAACCAACATCATCAAATACACAAAAATAATCTCTTACCTTTATCCTTCTTGTCATCATCATCTCTGTCCTAGAGAACACAATAAAAAGAGAACCTCGATTATTAATTCACGCAGCTTTTGTGACCTAAGTGACATTTATACTTATGTCTCTTCCTCTATCTACTTTTTAAAGAAGACACAGATGAACAAACTAGCAAGTATTATTTGATGAGGACTGAAATCTACCTGGCTTTAGCAGCCAGAAACCTGGTGATGACCATCAGCCCCAGCCAGATTATTTCCCCTCATATGTGAAGAGAATTTTTTTAATGTCCTTGATCACTGCAATCTTTTAAAATTATCTATTCATGAGAGTAACTGAAGTAATTTTAACTTAATGGCTCAAATGAAGGGGTAAATACTAGTATGGAGGAAAAGAACAAAAAAAAAAGTAAAATAAATCTCAGAGTGACAAAGTTTTCGCTTACATAAATTCCTTTCACTTGGTTACCTACCTCATCATCATCCCGGTCTCCATTGATGCTGCCCTCATCCACTGTGTCATCTCTATCTTTTTTCTCATCTCGATCTTCCTGGATATCACACAGAACACAGGCACATTACAATTATCACAAATGAAAAAGAGATAAAAGTCTGGTTATCTTTACCCATCTTGAATAATTCTAGAGCGCATAAGTGATTAGTAAGACAAATTAGCAACAATGCTGGTCGAGTATAACATTATGAATGACAAGCAAGATTAATCGATGTATCAACCTTTGTTATATTGATCAAAAATAAAAATAAGCACTAAGGAAAATTTGGACCAAGACACTGACCAGCTTGACTCACTGTTCCATCACAATTATCTGGAGAAAAAAATTTGTGTTGGCAACAGGTAATCTACAAATGGCTGATTTTACAAAATACACTGGACCTTCCCAGGGGATCAGTTATTTGTGTGATATACACCTAGCAATGTGCACAAGTGTGTTTCTCATTCTGTAATAATTTTCTGTTCTAGGGAGTTACTTGAAGTTTGATTCTCACAATCTGATCCACCAAGTAGATCCTGTTGTAAGAATGTTCATAACAACTAACAATGCCTTGCTGATGATAGTGCTGGACTGCTCAGAATCAATCAGTGGTTTATATTGTATGGTAGGTTTTATGCCGAGTTTGTTCACTGCTGTGAGCAACTGATCAGAGTGAATGACTTAGTATTCGATCTCTAAATTTTCTCTCTGAATTCAGCATTGTAGATCTCACATGGACATTACATTTTGAGCATAGTTATTATGGATGAATGCCATTACCGATCACTCACCTTCTCATCTGATCTCTTTCGTTTCGGACTTGGCTCCTGTGTGACAATTCAGAAAATAAAGATATTAAATTGCTGTTCGGGTGAGAAATATCAAAGACAATGTTTTCTTTTTAATATCTTTAATCAAACTAATTTTTTTTTTTTAGAATGATGTATGTTGCAAACAGCAGTCACAACAGCAACATAGAAGAACAGGATCTGTACAGTGAGGATACTGGGATAATTTTCTCATTACTTCACAATAAAAAGCATCATGTTTTTTTTATCCATCCACATCACTATCTTATTTGATGATTTTAATTCATTAAGCTCAACACATCACACATGCCAATTTTTCAATACATTATTTTCATTAAGCATTCATATCACAATGACTGCCTGTCTGTTATTCTCTGCACTGCAATATTGCAACGTCGATAATAAATGCCGAGTAATATCAATCCCCCCACAATACATGGAAATGAGACTATGATGAACAAACTGTGAAACACTTCTTTATTGTTTTTTTCTTTTTTCTTGAAGACAGGAGGAAAATGGGTATATATTTTGAACTTACATGGCATGATATTAATGAAGAAATTTGAGTTACCTGTGAGTAGGTAAAGGGAAAATATCAATAAATGAAGTGTTGATCATGATGTGTGTGATGACCTTTTGTCAGTTTCATGTGCTATTATTATCACATACACTTACACGACTTCTGTCTCTACTTTTCTTCTCATCCCTCCTGTCTTTCTCCTTTCTATCATCCTTTTCATCCTTGTCTTTTTTCTCATCCTTCTCCTTTTTCTTTTCTTCATCTTTCTTCGGGGGAGCATAGACTATGCACTTGTATATTTGGAATCCAAAGTCTCGCATTAGCATTTCATTGAAAAGCTCGGCAAAAAGAGAGACCTGAATCAACAGAAACATGATGGAAAATGATAATTACAAACTGGCTGATTATTTTACTCGCATTAAACATCAGTATAAATTTGCAAGCTCTATCATGTTCTTACCCAGCACTGTCCTACAATAACCCTAGTTTTATATGGTACAGATATATAGAGATATATATATATATATATATATATATATATATACACATATATATATATATACACACCTTTCCTTATTAGACATTTCATCAGGAAAAATTCATATGTTTACCCAGATCTATCAGCAATGTCTTTGTCCTGTTTGAGATTTGTAGAACCATTCAAAATCAGTGAGAAATCTACTTGAACACGATTACAAACTGAGAACAATTTTTTTCAAAGCTAAGAAACAAACATAACATTCCAAGCTACAGACCTCAAAAGAATGTTCCTTGTTATCCTCTTGTCTATAATCCAACAACAGGCTAAGGGACATAACAGAGCAGTCAAATTTTCCACCTTTGGCTGTTGATGATGGATGCACTACCACTGAAGGGGCATCAGGCAATTTATAGCGGCGCTCCAACATTGCTCTTTCCCTCTTTTCCTTCCTCTGCTGTTCTTCGTCCTTTGAAGGGAGCGGGTGAGAAAGAGAGAGACTTCATGAACAAAATAAGCAGCTAATAAAATAACGGAACAAGGAATAAAAAGATATTAAGACCAGGTATCCATTACCATGTAAAATCAGTCATTCATGATTTGGACAATATCTATATCAGAACTGAATATTTTATCACATCTGATCTTAAAAAATTCAAGATTCTATGTCCATTTGTCCTCAAATAGTAAACACAGGCACTTGCAAAAAAAAAAAAGTTTTTCTTCACTGAAATAAGTTTTTCTTAAGCAGAGCATATTTCACCTACCTCTCTTTTTCTGCTTTCATTTTTGTCTTCTTCATCCTCCTCTCTAGATTTTTCATCATCAGATTTTGCAGCATCTTCTTCCTGGGGAGAAAGAATTTACACTATTTTTTTTTTTATCCTGCAGAGAAACTAACTGCTACAAGATAATTCAGAATCCTGAAATGTTTAATGCCCAACAATTTAACAGGAAATATAACAATTCAGAATGATATATTCAAAGAGAAGATTACAAATTACAAAATTAAGATGGTGGCAGTGCTAGTTTCTTTCAATTACCACCGTAAATTTGTTTTGAAACTTGTGCAAGCAAGAATTCGAGCTTTTGGAAAAATATCAATATGATACCATCACCTTTTCAGCTTCCATTTCCTTGTCTTCTTGCTCTTTTTCTTGTTCAGCTTTCAAAGCTTTCATCAGACGAGCAATAAGCTGAGACTTTAGGCCTTTGGAGCTGATGTTGCGTAATTCTAGCTCACGACGCAGTTCTCCAACCTGAAACATAAATGTTTATGTATATACAAACAGTGTGAGGCCAAGTATGAAAATATTCAAATGGGAATTTCATACATTCACCAAATAAATATCACACACACACACAAAAAAAAAGTAACAAAACAACAACCAAAAAAATATTTTTTTAAAAGATAAACAAAAATATACAAATATATTGAACCACATGACACAGAGCAAAAAAAAAATCAAGAAGACAACTCATTCACAAAGCAGATAAACTGGACTGCAGCTTGCAAGATAATAGCACAGAACAGCACATCATGCGCCAGCTTCTTCTGGATTCACAGACAGCATGAAGTCGTACAAAGATAACCAGTACAATATACATGTAAAATCATACTGGGCCTCAATGTAGACAAACCTTCATCACTTTAGGATCAAGGGAGGAATAGTGAGCTGGATCTGTCTTTTCTTCAATTTCCTGTTCTTCGCTTTCTTCCTCTTCCTAGCAAAAATAGGGGAAAGAGGCAATTATTAGTTTCCAAATTTCAATACATATATTATTAAAAGGGGAAAAATTAATTGAGTGTTTATGGGTGTACTAAATTTGTTGACCAGCAGGATACGCTCAAGATGAACTTACAGGATGTGAGTAATGGTCACAATGAGAATATATATCCAAAATGAAAAGTTTATGTTGACAGAGCCATCTTCAAACCGGTGTTAGTCTAGGCAACAAATCACAGAAGTTTCTTGAGAGAGGGGCAGCTGGATAATGGTGATGATGCAACAAGAAAGGGATGGAAAAAAAATATGTGATCCACTCTCAAGGCTAAGGGCTGTTCCGTTGTTTTGGATCACACTCTCTATATCCCGTGACTGGAACTATGAAGACAGTTTTTAATAGTAAAAAAAAAACATCACAGGGAATTTTTTTTTTCTGTCATAGGTCAAAACAGTAATAATAGCAAAAACAAAAACAAAAAAAAACAACAAAAAAAAAAAGGGTTATGGTGGTAATTATGATACTGAAATAAACAGAAAAGCCAGAGGAGATTCCCCACTCTCATGAACATGCAAAGACACACAAGGCTCAGTGGTCTTCAAGGTATGGCATGAGAACCCGAGCAAAGTCTAGAGCCACTTCTGCCTATCTGTGAACTGACATGAAAGAGATGGGACAGTGAAAGGGAAGGGACGGGGGGGTACATAATAAAAAGACTTGGTATATAAACAGTGCCTGTTGCTGAGCAGCTTCAGGGTTGAGCTTCAGCTGCAGCTGTTTCTGATAAGCCGCCTGGAGGGAATTCCACTCCAGACGGGTTGGGTTGCACGTCCATACGTCAGGTAAGAAAAGAACCACAGTTTCCACCCGGGCGGGCTGCACCCGGTCCTTGTGCTTACTCTCCGGCCTGAAGTAACGGATCTCTGCAAAGCGGTACCTGCCAATACAGATATATAAAGGGATGGCATACCATAATCAGGGGGAAGGAGGCTGGGAAGGAATTCTCCAACCTCTCCAATGACGTGTAAAGACCAACAAACTGGACAGAACAAAATGGGGGGAAAGAAAAAAAAATGCGACTACAGAGATGGGACAAAAAACATCAAACACTTTTGTATTAGTCCCAACCATAATATATTGAATGTCTAGCGAAAAAAAAAAAAAAAAAATTATATAAGTAAAAACATGATAATAATAGTAAAAAAAAAAAAAAACCTTGTTGTCATGTCTAGTGGGCAGAGAGAATACATCCTGCTTTCCCTCCAAGGTGTAGACATATCTAACTGGCCACTATAACTGAGCTAAAGCATAATATGAAAAGAAAAAAAAATGCTGACAAAGAACAAAGGAAAATACAAAACACATAGTGCCAAAAAACTGTGGAGCATGGGAGATTTGAATCGCTGCACACTCTCATGATGCATGGCATACCAGCACAAGTATTTTCACATAAAATGCTGAGGAATGGCCACAGCCCTCTCAAGACAACGGTATGAGTTACACATTCTGAAAATTACTGGCATTTTCCTCACAACTATTTACTGGATTAATGTAAAGCATACCATTGAGTACAGGAACTCAGGTCTATTCCTGTCAAAGCCTTGGTGGTTCTTATTGCAGTCTTGATCAACACCAGTGGATTGGTGTGTGGGTTGGGCCCATCCAAAGATGGACTCCAGGGACCACCAATCGCCATCGGCTCATTCTTGCCACGTGTTCCAACCAGAAACTGCAACAGTCGGGTGGGATGCTGAAAACTGTCCATGCAGTCAGGCATATCTTCAGCGAGGCAGCAGGATTTTTTGTACAGTTCTTCTTCCGGTGGGCTAGCCAAGAGCATCACCTAGGTAAATATCAAAAACATTGTTATAAAACCTTTGACAGTCAATTCTAACTCAATTAAGAAAATTATTATTTGGGCTGACAGTTTTCTTCATATCTTCTTTTTTTTCTTTCTTTTTCACAATGTAGCCAAAATCTCAGTAACGTTTACGTCATTTCCTCAATAATTCAAAACAAACACATTAGCAATACTCCAACTCGTTACAATCTTCACACCTACCTTAGCACTAAAAAGATGATCTGCATCATTAGGTTCATACACTGCCATCTCTTGTTTGATTGGTGGTACTTCTTTGTGCATGACATGGAAATTGCAAGCTTGCCCCAAAGTGAAAGGTCGTGTCAGGGGAAAATTTTCTACCCAAGAAAAGGACGCATGGAAAAAATCACTGGGTATGTACAAGTTGCTGTACTTGCTTTTCAAAGAAATGACACATGTATCCTGCCTGTTTGATAAAAAGAAAGAATAAAAATAACAAAAGTATAACAAAAGTGAACTCTCCTGGTAGCGGACATAATCTAAATTTCTTTCTTACTATTTTCTCCATGGGAAATAGGACACTTTCATTGTTTAGCAGATTCTTCGTAATATTTATCTACAAGATCACTTTCCCTCTTCCTGCTTCAATTTTAGAGGCTCACTGGCTACAATTTTTGCCAAGATTCCATTATATTAAAAAAAACTTGCAGGGAACATTTTTCAGGCAAATCGTATCGATTTTGGTCATCAAAACTTTGACAATAATTTAGCACGAAACTTTGAAAAAACTGAGATATAACAGGACAAATATTTGTCAGGCAGAATTTTACATACTTGAAGTGATACAGATATCTTATGGTTTGCAAATATTCAGGCAAATAAACTGAGCAAACTAATCTATGAGCCTACACTTACACGTCCAGCAGAATTTTAGGCACTTGAACTACATATCTTGGTGGGGGCCTGACAACTCGGCGTTTGGGTGGGCTTCGAGGACTGCGTGCCCTTGGTGGTGGTGAACGGGATCTCTTCGCAGGGGACCTTGAGCGTTTTCGCCTAGCCTCACGCCTCTCTCTACGTTCCCGATCCCTTCTGTCTCTTTCCTTCTGTGATTCATTGCTGCCCATGCCACCTCCCATTCCCATGCCTCTCTGATCTTTGCTGGAAATAATATTTCTTGGGCCTGGATCTCCCAGTAGACCTGGCCCTGTGTTAATGCCCGAGCGATTTCCTGAGTTGAACATACCTGCAAGTTAAAGAATAAAACTTTAGGCAGTCAAAAAAAAAAATAATAATAATAATGAATGAATGACAAATTACTGATTCATAATTTGAAATAATATACAAATTTACAAACGTTCTCTGAAATCATATTTCAGAAAGTGTATTCTGGTCAATTCATATGACTTTCATGCTGTTGTTTTTATCAGAAAGCATCTCCAGTTCTCTGCACTGGTTCATATTCAGCTGTGCTGAGTGCAGTGAAGGCAAATCCTACTTTTAGACATCTGCAATCCACAACATAATAAGCATGGTATATTACCTCCACTCTGAAATTTGCCAAGTCCAGTCATAAGAGGTGGAGGACCAGGAGGACTGGACAGAAGTCCCTGGCCACCAGTCAGGCCAGCTAAGCCCCCCATCATTCCGGATGCACCCATCAGGCCTATGGCCTGCTGCTGAATTGCTTTCAGCTGCTGTTGTTGTTGTTGTTGTTGCTGTTGTTGTTGCTGTTGTTGTTGTTGTTGTTGCTGCTGCTGCACTGCTAACAGCTGGTTGCTACCCAAGGCATCAGGCTGTTACAAAATAAATAATATTTTGCATAAGCTATACCCTTGATGACATTTACATGCATCTTATTTGTCATTTGAGCAAAGCTACTAGAGCAATATTTACATTTCTTCTTAAGCATTCCTGGAACTGTCCCTCAATACCATTGCCCACCCAGATGACTGGATGAATCACAAACTGCTACTGAGAAAACAGGAAACTGAATTCTTGAATCACAGAAAATTTTTTTCAGTTAAAGCTAAAAAGTAGCTTGAAGGAGTTAATGTGATTAATGCCTAAATAATAGGAAATTCAGTGACTAACCCATCAATTTTGCATCAGATAAAATACAATTAAATCCAATTACCAGGGAAATGACTCGAGTAGCATTCCACTTGAATGGCATATTCGCATTATAAGAAGCTTCCACCAAAACTTTATCTCCAACTTTTGGAATCATTCCCTTCACACAACTGAAAAAAAAAAAAAAAAAAACAAAGTTATAGAAATGTAGGGCAAGTTTTATATATAATTAACATCTCGTACGGAGCAGGGAGCTAACTTGGATCTGCGTCAAAATTACTTTAATTAGAATTATTCTGATGGTTAAGTAAAGGTATGAAAAAATGGGACATTATTCTTCACGTCAGACAAAAGTATTGGCTTTTCTGAGAAAAACTTTCACCATCTAAACGTTACCACCTATTATACTTTCAGAACTTCAAATTAAATCAGTATTAATGTGGTACATGTATTTATATACAAGTAAAATGGTGTACTACCTAACTTGGAAGAAGACCTCTTCATCCACAAAACCAAAGTTTTCATGCATCTTCGTTACACTTCCAGTGAAGATTCGTTGCTTCTGGTTCGGGACATTGGCAGCCGTTCCCTGAGTTTTGATAGGATAACTCACTGTACCCACCTGGCAGATTATACAAAACACAGAGGATAATTCTTTATTTCATAATGCCAGTATCAATTACTAATCTTCTTCATCAAACGAACCATCTCTAAGCATGGTTGTTATGTCCATTTTCAGAGTAAGAAGAACAGAGACCCAATCATAAACAAATTCAGACACATGTAATGAAAGACATGGAAATCCTGCTTTGATATCATTCATCAAATATGTCAAGAGTGTGAAACTGACATCAACTAACTACACCTTCTCTGTTCTTGACCGAGATATGGAGACTTTGAACATGGCAAGAGCTGCTCTTTTATACACCAGCAAAGTCACATGCCATCCATATATGCATAAATTATTAATATTCCCTTCTTTCTGTCCCATACAAATATCATCACTGAATAAAATAAGTCAGCTTATTGCAAGAAATGCCATGGTGGCTACATAGTTCATAAACTCTGAAATGTCTGTATCCAGCAGAAGGTTGGTGAAGGTCAGAAACTTAGCTTTCCAACAAGAGTCAAAAGTTTGGCATGCCTGACATGTAAGACAGGGATTTCAATAGGTGATGCAACACTGAGGCTGTGTGTAATACTACAGAATGTACCTGCGAGTTATTTCCTGTCAATGAAGAAGGAATAGCTAGACCTGGTTGAGGAAGGAGTGCTCCTTGAGATGCCTGCAAGCTTCCCTGAAGAGAGGAGACAGTGGTGTTGTTTTTTATTCATACATTTATCCAAAAAGGCAAATAGCTGACACAGATATTTTCTTTTCAGTGTACAATATATTTCATGAATCATTTACTATATTTAAAAAAAAAAAAAAACACTGTCAGCTTCTGCAATAGTTACTGGATATTTTTAGACCATGAAACAGCAGTTACATGCAGTCTATCAACAGTAGAAGGTTTATCCAGGGATGTCAAACTGTTTTCACAAAAAAAAGTTGGAAATATTCCTCTGACCCCCACCCCCCTCTGACGCTGTCCGATTACGTAAGATTAAGACACTTAAAAATCTAGGGTTTTCATGTTTGCTAGAAGTTTTCATTGTTTTGAGAGAGGTTTTGCAAGTCATCACAAAATCCTGGGATGGGCCTATAAATTATACAATTAGTGGAATTTCGATGAACTTAAACGCTCCCATAGGCAGTGCCATCAATATAATCATCGAGCGTTATTACATTAGACTGAGATCTATTTCCTAGATTTAGAATCTCTAGATCTAAATCTCGAACAGCTGCCCTCTTACACTAGTCTTTCTCAGATCAGGGGCACATTATTTGCTGTTGTCAGTGCTCTGATTTTTTATCAACAACTATCAGGTGACCACTCGACAGCATTTTGTCAGGTGTGAGGAATTAAGCGCTATGAACTTCGATCTCGATCTTCAAACAGCGGCTGAACAACAGTCCGACTATCGTCCAAGTTATCTATGAGGATAACTCTTTTGTACTTCCAGTTCAGTGTTGTCATCGTGCAAAATTTGTATTGCAAATTATTATAAAACCGCAACTGTCTCGTGGAACTAAAGTCGGAAGTTTGACATCCCTGTTTATCATCAGCACAAGCTGCATGAAACAAAAGATCTGACACTGTAGTTGATGTCTATAAGTCATTCACACAATCAAATTATGCTACTCAAGTATCTACTTTGAACCTTCCTTATGTCCAATAACACATATGAAGAAAATTTGAAACCACAGAATAGTGTAAGTATGAACCCTTCATAAAGAAAACTCACACTGGCAGTTATTTGCTGTTGGGGAAACTGATTCTGTGGTTGACTGTAAGGATAAGTCACATTTGTCTGCATCATCCCTGGGGCTCCTTGACTGCCAAAGTCTGTTAAAGAAAATAACAGTCAATTTACTACCACATTCACTATAATCTTACACTTTTTCTCCATATTGTACCTACTTTTCAGATGACACAGAGTGCATGATTGAGCCAAAGTCAAGTGTAAATAATAAATATATGCAAAATGCCATAACTTGCAGTATAATAAACCAATTTTTTCCTTTTAGCTGCTAACATTTGTCTATGAAGAGAGAAAAATGTTAACATTCCCAAAATCTTATTTTCTTTCACTGAGACAGAAACGTCAAAATGATATCTATTTTTCTGCTCCTTCCAATTATAGTGATCAACTTACCATACACTCAAGCATTTTCTTTGTCTCAAACCAATTTTCTTATATTATCTATTGGATAACATTTGTCTATGAAGTGAGAAAAATGGAAATATTCCCTAAGTTGTTTTTCTTTCACTGAAGTAGAAACTTCAAAATGATTTCTATAATTCTTCTCTTTCCAATTATAGTGATTAATTTACCACACACTGAAGCATTCTCTTCACGTAAGACTTTCCATTTTGTCATTTCTTCTCACTATTTAACTGTGAAAGCTGTACCTTGCCTAGCCCATGGAGGATTTTTGTTTGCTCCATACTGGTTGCTCATCCTCACAAGCAAATAATTCTTCTAAGGAGTCAACAAATATCTGTGAATAAAGAACAGTAATCAGTTTGCCTGCTACCAATATTATGTATTCAATCATTGACAAATCATGAAGAATGAAGATAATAGCATTTATTTATATCAGTTTTATCTATCAAATGGTTGCCTTTCAGACATTGAGATTTCTTTTCAGTACAAAATAATTTTGACTTTTTTTTTGATATGTTGTCTTTGACTAAAACTTGAGCTTTCAAACATGTTCCATGTGAGCTGTTGTGTGGAACTCTTTCTGCTTCCAGATTTCTAATCCTCAATGTCGAGAGAAACTGTATGTCCAAGCACATACAATATCACAGAGGTTAGTTGCCGTAAGATTTGGGATTCAGAGTAGGATAGGTCAAGCATTTAAATCACTATAAACCTAGGGTTAGAACTTTGCTAAGTGTTAATGAGAGTAAGGAGTTCAGGCACCACTGAGGGAACTCATTTCTCAAAGTCCCTGCTGTTCTGCTGAAAAATACAATTGACTAAATCTAGAATATAAAACTCAAAGTTATGTAAATAAACAGTAAATCATATTTATATCTCTTAAAACATTTGCTCTCCCTCACTCAACTTATTCTAGTTTGTAGATGACCAGGCCCTAAATATGAGCAGATTCTTGTTTCCCAATGCTCTGTGTCAAAGTAGCCTAAATCTTCTCAAAGGCTGACAGTAAAGACCAAATTAACATTTAAAGTTGATCTGGAACCATGGAAAGGCCGAAACCATTCTCTAAGAAATGATCTCAGACTTGCTTGGAAAAACTTCCCCCTTTGTTAAAAAACTGACAATTTGGTCCAGTAAATAATAATGTGAATAAGGACACTGTAAACACTCTTTTGGCCTTCCCGTGATGATGGATCAATGTCAACCTTTTTTCTGTTCATATTTCCTCACACCTACTGTTTCCAGGACATTAGTAAAAAAACAAAAAAATAATAATAATAATTGCAACAGAATTGTCAAAGATAAAATGATGAAATTTTGTGTGTGCATTACTTCCATTTATCTGTAAGATGAAAACAATAAAGGTCAGAGGCTAAACAGACCGGAGTCCTGATAGCAAAGGAGCACTCTGAATTACAGCAGTAGTCAAATTTCTTAAGAAATTTTCATTTAACTTTCTTTTGACAAGATCAGCCACTCAAATAGATTTTTTCAATTTTCAGTCTTTTTTTTTTTTTCCAATCATGTAGATCTAGTCTAAATCTAGATTAAATTTACTCATGTTCTCACCTTCAGTTCTTTATGATTATATCACTAATGTAGATCTAAACATAGAGTGATTTGAAAGTTGTTGTAATCAATGTTTAGTTCAATACTGCTCAAAACCATAATATTTCATAGCTGTAACTTAGTTTTGAAGACATGATTTTGTTACAAGGATGCCCTGAAAAAACTACCCTCTAAGCGTGGTCCTGGTCTGTTTCTACTCAAAAGACAAAAAACAGAACATATTGATTACTGGAAGATTTTGCTTGCAAATTTAAATCTATTTATTCCTTCACTTAACCCTAACCTAAATAAAAACTAAACCTCACCCTATAACAAAGAGCAAAGTCACTATACGGACACGTGTCCCTTTAGTCTTCAGTGTATATTCGGACACGGGCTATTTTTAGATCCAGTGTATATTCGGACACGCTCTATTTTTAGCAGCCTGTCGAGATGCTGTCACATCTGATTAGGCCTATGGGAGACTCTCTCACATCCGGTCCCGCGCGACTGCCGTAAGCTCGTAACACGCTGGTCATTCCTTCAGTTTCAGCCATGGAGAAAGGACGTGCGTTTGCCACTTTTAAGGAATTCGAAGCGGGGTTGGAGCTCTACAATAAAGAAAATCATACAATAGAGCTATCTGATACATAAACTAA
>JBCAUA010000012.1:4394293-4437139 GCA_038406235.1 Peronia verruculata | reverse complement strand
CTATCTATCTATCTATCTATCTATCTATCTATCTATCTATCTATCTATCTATCTATCTATCTATCTATCTACTGCCTACTTATCGACTTATTTTACATCAACCAACTTGCTTGCAAAACCAAACTACATTGTATCCACCCACTGCCCTATCTAAATATATTTTTTGACCACGATTGTGGACAGCTGAGATAACCACCACTATAAGGGGTTGAAAAGTTTATAAAAACCATAACCATTTAAGTAACATTTAGTTTAATCATCCAAAATACCAACATCGTGGTGCGCACGCTTGCCATACACTTTAAGTCGCAGAGCGGTGTCGGTTTGACCTATCTAGTGTACCAGAAAGGTGAAGATAGATATTAATAGAACCAAATTTCAGCGTTGACAGCTTTGATAAAATTATGTTTGCTGTTCATTGTTTTGGAGGATGGGAATGTTTAGTCGCCTTAGCAGCCTGTTTAACAAAATCTCCCACGAAGGCCGTGGGTTCTCTCCTGGTCTGTGCTATAAATCTGCAAGAAAACCCATAAAGGGCTTAGGGCTCGAAAACTACTGGATGTATCCATATGAAATTTGGCAAACAATATTGTGGCTTAAAGATCTGTGTTTCTAATGATGAAAAGCCGAAAAAGGCTCACTGTGTTTGGTGGTATCTAAAAAAGGCAATCATAATTACATGTACATAGTAAACTCCCGAGAGTAACAATAATATTAACGTCGGTTTCAACAACTATTCAGCCCAGCCATTGGAATCATAAGCCACTTCTAACAAGACACCCCCCTCCCCCCTTCCAACCCCCCCCCCCCCACGGGAGTGAGGTTGAAAACCATCGGTTGGGAACCCCTGCTTTAGCGAGACGTTCGGATGCCGACGACGACGACAACGACCGTAATTAATGTTCTATCCAGTCCTCAAGATAATATCATCACTTTCTCTTTTGCTCTCTTTTTCTCTCTCTCTTTTTTGTTCTAGTTCTTCCAATCAGATCACACACATGGGTGATGTGCTATACCATTTTTCTCCCCCCCCCCCCCACCTCCTTTGTAAGCTTACTTCTTACGTTTTTGAAATAACCTAAGTACTCACATACAAGGAAAACAAAGAAAGAGATAGGAAGACCACATCTGATAATTATCAGGAATGAGATTTGCTGATTCGTAAAGAGCAGTGGATCTCAGAGATAGAACTGGCGAATATGGCAGCTTCTCCACAGGCGCCCATACGACATCGGCAGAAATAATGGATCTGTAACAGATAACAAATTAATTTATTTACTTACTTAATGAAAAAGTGTAAGCATTAGAAACAAACACACAGATCTAGATTATACTAGAGAAGTAGGCCAAACACAGACAAGGAATGGACTGTTTTAATCTGTAGAAAATTAAACGTTGTTAACAGAGTCCAGTCATACAAATACAAACTGCATTCCACAAGCCACAATTCTAAAGTCTAACTTTAGTTACAATATTCATCAGCAGCTCTGCACATTATATAATCACAATTTCACGGTTTCATTGACTTTCCTCAACATGAGTCGTCCTATAACTTTTATATAAAGTTCTCAATGTACTCACGGTTGTAGGGGTGGACACCATAAGGGAATGAGTCTTGGACTTCTCAGTAGACGACCATGTTACGACTTCAGCTCCACTTAGGGAATGATCCTCTGGGACGACTCTCTCGGGGACGACTTCTGTGACACAGCACTATTAGGCTATATTAGCAATGGGAGTACCTAGATGAAGCACGCGCATTTATTTAAAATCTCACCAGCTGGCATTTACTTTTTTAGTCACATATTTGTTTGTCTTGTCGTTATTCTACAATGGTCTGTTTGTTCTGGCTAACCCCAATATTATCGCGATAAAGAAATGGTGCAAACCAGCTTGTCGGGGAAGATGGAACAGAACAGTGCTCTTAAATGTAACACAAATTCAGCTATCGTTACTTTTTTTTTTTTTTTGTTCTTTCTGGTTGGTTGTTCTGTCGAGAATTACAATCTGGTTGATGAAATATAACATTTCAGAAAAAATTTCTTTGGAATTTTACCATCAATTCACTATTAACAACACCCCTTCTGCCTTCATATGTCAAAAAGTGCTCCTCCTTGTTACTTGCAATGTTTATTATTGGTGGAAGTGGAGGGTCTAGACATACTGGCAAGTAATATTATTTCTGATAGAAAAAAGATGATATTAAAAACTGCAGCGTTAATAACAACACCAACATTGTTACGATAATTTAATTATAGTGAAAAGATTGAACAACCAAGACATAAAAGCCGATATCATCTTGAGGGCACTTCCGTTTGAAATGAGAATGCCAAGTTGGCCTGTTGAGTGACGAAAGTGCATTAATCTGGTGTTAATAAGGTGTTTAAAAAGAAAAAAAAAAACTCTTACAATTTCTTATTCTTAAATGTTTTAAATTACTTTGTGCAGTATTCATACTTCCTTAAGGTACAGTACTTCCAAATATGCTCTCATAAAATTATTTCAACTGACTTTAATGAATTGGTTTGAATTCAGTTAATTCCTGGCCAACCAAGCGGAGTTTTCGATTTTAGGTTTGAAAGGTTTGATCAAGCAAGTTTGAAGAAGGGTGATAATATTAATTAATAATGGAAGTTGACGAACCGGAGTGGGAATTGAGTAAAGAAAATGTACAGCCGCTAAGACAGGGAAGGCAGGTATCATCGCTTGTTACAGGTCTGCATCGAGATCAAGAGGAAGAACGCAATATTAAAACACAACAACAGTAAGTTAGGCTTACTTTCTTTTAGTTCTAGATCTAGATCTAGATCTAGAATCTAGATCTAGTCTAGATCTAGATCTAAATCTAGATATCTAGATCGTAGATCTAGAGTGTAGCTCTGAATCAAGTTAGATTGTACTGCTGTGCAACTGTGGAAGAGCGCCAACAACGGCAAAATGTCGTAATCTAAATCTAGATTCTATCTAGGCTAGGCCTAGGTGTGAGGTCTGGGCACATGGTTTTTAGTGGTACTGACCTCTCACACAACCCGGACATACAAATGGCACATATTGATAGGCTACTGCGATGATTATGCTTGGCTATTAAGTGTATTCAGTATACGATATATGCTTGGCCCTTGGCTATTAAGTGTATTCAGTATACCAAATAAAATAGAACTATATTAGAACAAGCCCGCTGGCTCATCCTGCAGGGACCCTCAACCAATGCAAATCCACCCTAACATGTAGGCTAGGTCTGACGAACGGGTGATGGTCCTCCCTAATGCTAACATGTATGAGACCCTCGACCAGTGCAAGCCCACCTTAACGCTAACATGTAGGTCCGATGAGCACGCGATGGTCCTCCCTAAAATGCTAATATGTAGTCACTATGTGCCATTTGTACTTCTGGACTGCTCGATATGTCGGGACCACTAAACCATGGTAGTGCCGAGGTCTGTTCCGCAGCCAAGCACTTGCACTCTTTTTGCCTTCATGTACTTGCCAAGCACAGTGCTTGGCTGGTACAACTTTCTGGGCTTTGTGTTTTTGAAGATCTATGCAGATGGCAATGTAAGGCCCTCTGTCAACTTATTAATTTTTCATTGTAAATGTGTCAAAGTTATACTGCTTTTTCACAATGTAACTTTAAACTTGAATGCTAACTTTTGAATTCAATACTGATGGCCTGCAATTTCACTGAATCACAAAGTGACACACATAACAAATTATACACAAATGTTTTACTAAGAACTACAAATGAAATAGGATTAAAAATTTATTGTAAAAATCTGAAACAGATAGTTTAATACCACGCAAAAGGAATTTTTCAATTTGAACAGTCTTTTGTCAGGGAGGAGAAAACAGCCGGTGACACACATACCTTTCTGTTTCTCAAAATTTCAGTGATTTTGAAATGCAGCTGAGAACTTACTGTGGGAATGATCCATATGATGTTTGGGACAGGTGAGTTTGAATTTAGTTTAGAACAAGACAAAACATATAGCCAGTGCTTTTATAAAAAAAAAAATTCTGAGACTCATGTTAAATTACTCATATTTTTCTGTTTTGTTTTGTAGAGAATGGCTTTGTTGTAACTGCACAGTTCATTTTCTATGAAATTTATGAGGCATAAAACAAACTACTGCATGACTATTGTGTGCATTTTGGAGCTGGGAATTGGTATTGTTTGTGACATTGTTTCCATCACTCATCCGTGGCTTATTTGAAAAATTGTTCTGTTTAATTACATGATTAAATAGTTGAGTTTACTAATTACACACTAAAATTCTGGTGCTATTACCACTAACTGTGGGTGTATAAAGTAAGTCTAAATGGTTAAGCCAATAGAACAGTGCAATGATCAGTGACCTCCCTAAACAAGATGATAGTTGGCAACTCAAGAAATCTGTGTCAATTATTTGTATGATCTAGTCAGTTAGCTTGATGCTGTTGAGTGTGCTTGGTCATGTTGTGGATAGGTCAGTTTGTGTTTTATAGTGTATAAAGTTGGGATGTGTTTTTTATAGATATGGTGTTCCTCTTACTTCAAGAGAAAAAAAAAACAACAATAGCATACCACAGTTCAGAATTACCCACTAAGAATCCTGCAACGACAATATAGAGTTACATGTGGTTAAATTACCGTAAAAGAAATAGATTTCAGCTGTCTCAGAGATATAAACCAGTTCTGTAAGGCAACTTATTGGATGATGCACATTTAGGAGTTATAATTTAATTTGATATTTCATGTTTATATTGATCTTTGCAATATGTTATGAAATAAACATGTTGGATAGCAGGAATAAATGTGTAGATATTGTAATCATTCAGACATTAAATCTCTTCATCATTTTCTTCTTTTACATGTTAGGTATATTAAATGGACAGAGCAATATTTTCCAAAGGGTGGTCATGATGGACAACTTGTCAAATTGATCGAAAGATGTTTACGCGAGTTTCAAGCAGATGAACGTTACAGAAATGATCCCCGCTTCATTCATATGTGGATAAAATTTGTAAGTTGGAATAAAAGATCAGTTAATGCTGTGACCTCTATCCAAGTCCTCATTGTACTTCTGTCAATACATAATTATGCAATTTATTTATTTATTTATTTATTTTAGTATGTAGAATGACCAGTTGTTCTACCGTATAATGCTTTTAACACCTATCAATGTTACTCTTTTTTCCATCTGGGACGTTGATGATCCTGATTGAGTAGGTTGATGTGTTTACGTGATATATTTCTTTGACTTTATTGTGCTAAATCAGATAAGCTGTATTATTATGCTCAAAAGCTTCATAATATTCATTTTGAAATGTTTTCTTTCTATTTGTTGCGCTGCCTTTCAGACCACATATTTGTTACAATCCTTGCAAAGTTTTTGCATTTTTATCCCAACACATGGTTTTGAGATTACTGGTTCATGAGAGTTCATTATTGGATGAAATGACCAATAGTAAAAATGTCAACGTGTAACCATAGCAGTATAAACTTATCAAACATGGCGTTATTGATATGAAGGCTCCAGTGGAAAAACCAGGTAAGTCACTTTCTCTACAAAGGAAGAAAAACAGAAATTAAAATTAAAGCTTAGATGTCTATTGTTTTACACTATATACTATACTCATTTAAAAACTCTTTTTAGCGGAACTTCCCTGTTTTTTTTTTGTTTTGTTGTTTTTAAAGTATTCTTTTGGTTAACAAATCTTAGCAGAGTGCATTATAATGTCAGGGCAATAACTCATGTTTCATAAAAAAGTGACTATCTTGTTTTTCCATTGGAATCTTCGGATAGACTGATGGCCCAACAGGATATTAATTAATTATTTGATAGTGTTTGAGGAGTTGCGTTAACTTTACTGACAATCTGCCAAAGGACAGCGTTCTCCATGAACCACCCACTGTGCATTGGTTCTGGAATCTATGTTTATGAAAACAGAAAATCAGTGTGATTCTTTTCAATACATATGCTTTATATTATGAGAATTTCAAATCACATGTTCATACATGTTTGAGTTATACAGACCTTCCTATATTTTTGAAAGCAACATTCTGATTAAGATGTTAAAATGGAAGCAGCTAGCTCAACATTTTATTGTTATTACCAGAGTGATCTGAGGCTTGGCATATTTCTCTTTTTTCCTCCCCACCAGGCATGTTTTACAGAAGATCCAAAAGATTTATTTGGCTACATGTTCAACAATGGTATTGGAGACAAGGTGGCAGCATTATATATTGAATGGGCAATGAGTTTAGAAAGACAGGGAGACACCAAAAGGGCTGATGCAATTTATGTTGAAGGACTTAATCGACGTGCAGAACCAAGGGATTTGTTAATGGAAAAACAGCAGTGAGTCGGTCATTCTTAATTGTTACTGAAAGAAAAATAAATAAACAATTTCATTTGATTGAACTTCACACTATTTCCTGATAAACAGTTCAGTTAAAATCCTTATGTGTTGTTGATCATGACATTACAGAAGATAATTTTTCCTAACATGTGGAACAATTAAAAAAAAAAATTAGAAATTACACAAGTTGCTATTGCAAGGGAGATGAGGCTGTGTTTTCCCTGATTTCAGAGGAAGATTACTGATTTTGGTTCCTCAAATCCCAACATTAACTCTGTCAGATTTGACTCTTCAGCAAGTTTGAATTGTGACCAGTGTGTAAAAGATTTGACAAATTTATTTCCCTACAGAGCATTTCAGCATAGAGTAGCCAGGAATATAACCCTCCAGATTGCAGAGAGTCAGAATCCAGGAATGGATATGGGAGAGGAAACTGCACAGAGATCTGTTTTGGGTAGAATGAAAGGTTCTGGATCATCCCAGAAAGTGGGAACCACCAGGACAGGTTCTGTACTTTTAGGTAAGTACTTACAGCTAAATGTCATTTTCTGCAGCAGTGACATGTATAACAGTAACATGATGCCAGCAATGTTGAAATGATAATTACCACATATAATCTGTATCACCAGGCACATATTCTGGTAGTTTCACTCCATTAGCAGCTAAATGCAAATTGTCCAGGGATGTCAAGCTTCCGACTTGAGGTGGAACTCTGACTTTTTGGTTGTTGCTGATTTTCCTACCTTTGGCCGATCAACTGCCGACTTTTACCGGGTCCATAAGACAGTTTTATAGTATTTAATGATAGAAATTCCGCTCGATGACAGTGAAACCGGAATGTAATCCTCATACCTCGGATAGTAGTCAGACTGTCATTTGGTGCCTGTTTGAAGATCAAAATCGAAGTTCTTAGCGCTTTATTCCTCGTACCCGACACTATGCATCGAGTATTCCTGTGAATTGTTGACGGAAAATCAGCACATCAGAGTACTGACAAACTGAAATAATGTGCCCATAATCTCAGAGAGACTAGTGTAAGAGGGCAGCTGTTAATGATCTAAATATAAAAAGTAGACCTAGTCTAGTTACGCATGATGATTATGATGATAGACCTTTGGTGAAAACAGTTTGATATTCCTGATCGTCATATTTCTAACAATGTATAGAACTGCTAAACTGATATTGTTTTTATGTTGTTAATTGTCCTTGGTGCTATTTGGTAATCACTGGTCTGAAGTAGGTTCAAGAAAATTTCAGTCACCTTGAAAGCAAACATGAGTACAAGGAGAATGGAGAGTATTATTTTTAATATATTTTGCTTTGGTGTGTTTTAACAATAGAAAATATCTCACTTGTAGAACTCACTTTGAATCCTAAATATTGGTCATAATGCAACACTGGTAACAAGTAAACTCAGGAGCACAGGATGAATTTCATCAAAGATGCGAATGGGAACTGAAGGCAAATGATAAACTAAATTACTTAAGAGGCATGTCCTTGTTGCTCTGGATATTGTGCACCCACACAGAATTATAAAGTTTTTTACAGCGCAACATTTTTGTGCTACTACTGAAACTGAAATATCTTTATGAAGCACTGCAAAAAATATTTACTTTCAACCCTTGAGCGCATATTGATTTGTCCTCAGGTTCAGCAGGATCCTTGAAGAATTCTAAATCACTGGTCCCAAAGCAAGTGCCCGGCCAGAGTATTCCCATCTTCAGTGATGCTGAAAATGTTCACCCCAGTCTTCAGCCCCCCCAAACAAAAGAGTGGCAGTCAATGCCTGTGAGACACGTAGACAACAGAGAGAATGATAAAAAACCTGGAGTCTGGACTGCAGCTAAGGTGAAACTGCTACGTTGTTATTACTATTACAACTGGAGCAATGTTGACATTTAAAATTGCTGAGGAATTAATAATGAACTCCTTTGTTTATGTCATTTTTCTTCCCACCCCCACCGCTTTTAATGCAATGGTTTTAAATGACTGGTAATAGTAGTTAATTTTTCAACAGATCTAAGCTTGAAATTGAATTGTTGCCTTTTAGTGGAAATGGCTCATGAGATCCATGCTTACTTCTAGATATGAGTGCCTTGAGTTTCATGCATCCGTTGATGTTGTGTAATTTCATTTCATTTGATCTTGTTTGTATTTTTGACCAGATAAAGCAAAAGCCTGGTGTGGTTTCAACTACTACAGCTGGTCTACCATTTGAGATACACACAGATCCAGAGGCAGATAAAGCTCCATTAGAGTAAATTAATGTTTTCTCTATTAAGTCATTTGATTTTTACCTGCATGTAACTTAAGGCCAATCTTGTGTCTTCAAACACAATTTCCATAATTATGTTCTCATATTCTGTCTGTAACAGTAAAAAGCTTTACATTGTTGCTGTCCCATTCAAAAGGCATGGTCTTATTCGCAAAAAAAAATTTGGTCACATTTTGACAATTTGGCTTTAAGTCACCCACGCTAATAAAAGGTGAAGTCAGCATTTGTATTATTCAATAATATTTTGCTGTAAGTAAATCTATATTGCCACTAGTTGTTGCTAAAATTAAATTCTAAATTGATGTTCTACATGATCAACAGGACCCCAAGGAAGACAACACTGATGAACACCCAGCCACTAAGGTAAATATCTGCTAGTGATGAAACTTTTTTTGTTGTTGTTAGTTTAGAAATGTTAGTGTACAGACTGCTACTTCTTCATCTAAACCTTCCCAGAAATACAGTGGAAATAGATTTTTCATCTGTTCTTTCTCCCTTAGTTGTTTATGGATTTTGTGTCAGTTTAGCAATTTACGCAGTAATATTCACAGACTGTTAAATAGTGAGCTCTGTGGTTAATTTCAACCAGTTGTCAATTGACTTGTTTAGCAATAAGGTGAGCCTTGCAAACTGCATGGATATCTCTGTAATTATAGTGTAACAATGTGTATTTTGTCCCTCCCCCAGCTGCTTTTCATCAGGAAGTAATCTCTTTTTTTCTGCCAGCTCTCGTAAACTGAGCAAAACAGATGTTCTCAGCACTATAAGGCAACATCCACAACCAGTAGCATCTTCTGCCACTGTAAAAGAAGTTCCATCATACCAGAAAGACAAAGTCTACAATGGTTTGCATGAATTTAGTTTCGAGGAACTGAGAGCTGCAAAATATTGGAAGCAAAGGAAAAAGAGGGAAGCTGAGGAAGAACGATTGAGGCTGGAAGGTAAAAAGTTAATACAGTAGTCTCTGCCTAGAACCCTCTGCCTAAGAGCCCGGTCCACCTAAGAACCCACCTCTACTGCAAAATGGAATTTTTCCTCTATAATTTACACCTCTGAGAACCCGTTCCCAAATTAAAAATCTGCCTAGTATTATGTATTCATTTTTTTAATCATGAAGTCACGAAATGTCATAGGTCTTCTGAAACAATAATATTACCTGAAAAGGTATTATAAATAAAGTGTTTTATCATTGCCAGAGGAACGAAGACAGAGAGAAGAGATGCTGCAGCAACAGCTTCAAGCAACTACAGAAAGACTCAGTGCATTAGAGGCATTGTTACGAAATCGAATGGGTGACCTTGATATTAATGCGTAAGTAGTTTGCAGATGTCAGTATTGTTGTGCATTCTATTATTTGGCTACAAAATATAACCAAATGCTCACCCTAGAAATCCACTGATAATGATTGAATAGAAGATTTGATAAATATTTACCAAAATACTGCAAATCATGTATTATGAGATCAGATTAGGTATTGCCATTATGTCACAGAGATCTTTGTTGAGAAAATGCAGATCTTAAAACAGAAGAATTTGAACTAGTATTCCCATCAAAGTCAGGTACACTCATTTCCCTTTAGCAATAACTATTGGCCCACATATGAAATATATGACATCTTATTCATTTCACCCAGTCATATGACGTATTACGATATAATGCTCAGTGAGAAAACCCAGAACTCACAAAATCTGATATTGCTTTAATTTGATTGACTCTGGCCAACAAATTGTGACAGAAAAATTTAATTAAAGATATCAAACATTTTATATTAGAAAAAAGAAAAGAGCAGTGCAATTTTTCTAATTTCAGCACAGATCTGATTATTGTTACAGAAATGATGTTGACTTGTTATTAAATCTGAGTGTTTCTGATGACTTAAAAATACAAATTTTTTGGAGAGTCTACCTATTTATAATTAATTCTGTTTCAATGAAATATTTGAAACTGAAAATATCATACAACCAGCAAGAATATTAACATGTGGCTGTCGTACTTGTTTGGAAAGGGGGGGGGGGGGGATTCCTGAAGTTAATGACTATTTCAAAGTTTCCATTGAATTTGGTATGATCAAATTTGAGGAAAACTTTAAAAAAAAAAAAAAAAAGACTTTCTCAAAGGGTTTGTTAAAATGGCTAACTTTAAAATCTATCTCTTCCTCCAAATTTTAGCAAAACAGTGATATTGTTTGACATATCTAAATACCTTCATATTTTCAGCCCACTGCCCTTCCTGCACAAAATAAAATTTTCTAGAACTTTTTGAAAATACTGTCTAGTGAAATTTTCAAATTTTGTCATTTTTTCACACTAAAAACTTATTTTTCTCCAAAACATGCATTTATCACAGCCTCTTTTCACATGCTAATCCTCTCTGCGGCTGTCTCTTTTCTTGCCTTGTCCTAGCTTTTTGGGCACATCTTTTTTCAAATTTTGATCCCTACCCCCGATCATTATAAGGATTCAGGCAGAGTCACTTTGGGGTTCTTGGGGAGGCCTATGTGGCTTCCACATCTGTTTAAACCTAGAGTGTCTTGACCTTTACCTTAGCATATGGTCCAGCTCTGAAGCATCAAAAAAAAAAAAAAAAGCAAAGATTTTACTCTTTATAGCATATGGTACTTCATTTTTGGTGTATCTGGCGAAAGTTTACATTGATAATATGTGTTATGAGCCATTTTTTTTTTTTTCACCTCAGACTGGTCATCCAGTGTCCATCCCTGGCATTGTGGCATAAGATATTTGCTAGCCTAGGTCATAAACAGATGTTTTGTGTGCTCTTTGGTGATATATAATCAAATAGTGATGGTCTACCACTGCATATAGCTACCACAGGGTGCCAAATCCTGGTTGACAATAGACAGAGACATCAGCCGTCAAACACACTAGAATAGACATAATTATCCACTTTTTACTACCCTTTTTATACTCAGAAAAGGCAGGACTTTTAAGATTTAAAAAAAAATCGCAAAACTGCATTTTTGAAAGCAAACTTTATTTCAGAACGTGATCCCATCTTAACAGAAAAATTATGCATTTTTCAGCAGGTCTTTATTTATATTTACATGCTTGAATTATTTCTGATTTACTTTATTGATTGGTTTATGAATTTGTTTTCCCTTTTTTTGTTTTGTTTCTTCGTATAGCGGTGTAAATCACCAGCCACAGGACAACCAGTCATCTTCATTGAGTGAGCAAGAAGAAGGCAAAGGGAGTGCTCATCCTGGCAAACAACAACAACCACATCAAGCTGTGCAGTCTCAAAGGTTATATGTGAAATATTATTGTCTTATATCTCGATATATATCATCTGAAATTTCTAGCTTTGATAGGATATGAATCATACATTGTACAATATGGGTTATGACATACGTTAATGTAAACTTTAATTTGTCTTCAGAAATCTATTCCATTTGTAGTTAAGATGCAGTATATACGATGTTTTCACTCTGATGTACATATAGATAAAAATGTCACAAATAGCATCAGAACAATAATTCTTTTTTGTTTCCAAAATGCCTGATGCTGGTTTTATTCATGTGGTATTTGGTTGTATAACTTGAGAGATAATGAAACCAGTATTGTTGGAAACATAATTTTGCCACAACTAAGCACAATGAACCTTTGTGGCTGTCTAGCAAAACGATGTTTTGCTGGTTTCCTCTCTAAATGCTAAACTTTATACTTTATCCAAAGGATGCCTCTACAATTCAGACAAGACAGCAAGGACACAAGTGTTTCTGCACAAACTGACCCAGATTTTATCACTCCTGATCAAGGTTCGGTCTCATGTATAAAATATTTTTTGTTAAAGTCTCTTAATTAACAGCCCTGCAACCCACAGTAGCAGTGATATTGAATTTGTAAAGTCAAATTATGGCTTAATCCTCTCTATGAATATTTTTAAAGATGGTTTCACTGTTTTCTTTCGATATGCTTTTGTTTTTGCCATAGTGGGATAAAATGAGATTAAATGAATGTACTGGACACATTGAGACAGCATTCAAGGAACTATCGTTCAATATCTCTCACTATTTAAGCTTATAGCTTTCTCCTCCCATTCTTCTTGTGAATTGTTGCCAACATTTTTTAAAGGATCTTGAATGTTCCTTATGAATGAAGAACGTGTAAAATAGTAACTGTTAAAGATAATTTACTTTGTTTCTTTTTCAGCGGCTCAGTGCAAGAGTAATGTGTTCAGTGGTTTACTCAATAAAAATCAGAGTAGCCTGAGAACTCCCATCTTCAACAGTGCCTCTTCCTACACTGCGACCTCATCTGGCGGCTCTGCATCATCCTCTTCATTCAACCGCTCCATGAATAGAGCTTTGAAAGGCAATACATCCACCAGTGCTCTTAGCTCAACCACCACCCCATCGGACACAGAGAGCAGCTTTGCATCCAGGCCAGCCACATCTGCCGGTCTCAGTAACTTGACCCCTTCACTGAGTATGGATAACAGCACAACTAGAGGTCAGGCTGGGAAAAGTGCAGCCAGTGCTTTCTCTACATCTGTGACTTCAGATGAGGTCCCAAGAGATAGCTCACTGTCCAGTTCAGTCCTGAGTCAGGGCAAGCACAACCGCACAGTGACACCAAAGTCAGGGGGACCCACTCCTGAGAGCACAAACAGTTTTACAATGAAGAAGGGAGTGAGTGCGATTATATTTTTTTTTTTACAAATGCACATGTATCATCTGTTGTTTCATCATGAGAGATTCACTTGACATCAAGTAAAGTCACTGATCTGCTTGCCAGAACAATGTGTACATACAAAGTCTAAATGAAAAAAAAAAAAAAGAGAAAAAACATTAGCAATATGATTGTACAGAGCTGAGGTATGGCTGCAGTGTTTAAAAGTCATATGTTACATATTGTCAAACAAAATATGTCAGATATTGTACCATAGAGAATAATATAGAAACAAAGGGTTATTTTTCTTGTGCTATTTGTTTTGTGTAGGAAAATTAGACTGATAAATTGTCTCCACTCTTTTGTAATGGTTTTTCTCCAGTTTCTTCCATGGCTTTGGTGTAAACAAATTTTGAGAGCTCATTTCAAACACACACTGACATTGAACAATATACAGGGAAAGAAGCAGCTTTTGAAATCCTCAAAGACAAAGCATCTGGCTTACAGTGATTGTAGACTGATGTTTAAGAGTTGTTTGGTGATAAAAACAGATACATATTGTGAGAAATGAGTCGAACTATCAGAAGTGAAATGAAGACACTTGAATGAAAAGTACTCCTAAGTTCATTTTGAGACAATTTATCTCTGCAGAGGAACTTTTGTTATGAGTCAAATTCTACTCTAGTGGCCCTGTTTGTATTGTATGATCTTGGAATGCTTGGATCATAAATTTGCACCGTTGATCTCAGTTTTTTCGTTTCATTTTTTAATTGGGCTTTCTCGACTTTGGCGCATGAAATGTGATGTGGTGTTGTGAAAACAACTACTTCCATATTAAACTGAATCCTCAGTGGGGATTAAACAAGTTGTGATATATGATGAGTGTCATGTAAAACTTTGAATTCGTTTGCAATGCAATGGATTAAATTCAACTTTTTTTTTTCCTGAAAAAAAAAAAAATCACATCGTCATCCATAGCATGTGAAACCCTTGTAAATATGACTTGTATGTTTGTATACTTTCAGCCAATAACAGCCCCATCCCCGACTGTCTACACAAAAGAAGCTATTCAGTGTGTTATGGGCATGTTCAGCTCATCTTTTACTTGTGATGATCAGCCAATGACAGAAGAAGTGGAGTCATTCACAGGTAATTTTGTATCTCTGGTGATGCGCAATTTGACAAAGAGAACCCATCCTTTTAGAGTTTACTTAAGAACATATTCCGGGCACAAAAGTTTTTCATTCCACAGTTGTGCTTATAAACAACCGTGGCATAAAATAGATATTATCTGCAGGTGACATGTTACTGAGGATCACACTGCAGTTTTCTCTTGATTAAATCCATAGGGCTTTCTCTTCTACAACATTGGTTTGTTCATTTACTGGTTTGTTTAAAATACGATCCATTGTGTCTGTGTTCTTTATCATAGTCAAAGCCATACTGTCTCTGAGTTTGAGTTGGACATATGTGTGTGATCTCCAAATAGGTGTCGTTGATGCAAAACTGGGAGAGCTGAAAAATTATCTTGGCTGCTGTTGATGTCCTATGAAGTGTCATTTTTAAAGATTTTGAATGACTGTACTTATTCGTTTACTAATACATCCAGAAGAGAGTTTGTGTCTGTGATGGCACACTGAACAATTCTCAACTGCCTTGGTGTGTCAAAGTTACACCAAATGCTTTGGCTTTGTTTGCAATTTTTCTTTTCCACATCTCAGAGATACTGCACATGATTGTTGTAAGTTTTTGGTGGTTGAGATGCATTTCAGGCACAGAAATCTTCATGTCTACTCCAAAGATTAATACAAAACCCTAGAAAATTGCTCACACAGCTTTGGTTTTCGTGAAACCTTTATCTCCTTTACAGATTTTTCTGCCACGCAGATGGCAGAGTTCATTCAGACATTTCTGATGACTTTCAAGGGTATACTTGGTGTCAGACACCACATTAAGTAGAGCATTAATAACCAGCAATTTTCATTTCCTGAGAGTGAAGTGTGTATCATTTGCACAGTTACAAGATTTTCACAAAGTATTACAAAAGTTTCACAAAGTACAGTAGACATAATAGATGTTCTTCTGCATCTTATGGCAGACACTTTTCAAACATTTATAGCACAGAGATGAATAATCGCAGGGTGATAGTGCGATGATTGAGCTTTCAAAAGCATATGGATGTCAAACTCCTGACTGTAGTTGGAATTATGACTTTTTTGGTTGCCACTGGCTTTCCTACTTTTGGTTGTGTGAGAGTTGTTGATGGGAATTCAGCACATCAGAGTATTGACAATAACGAAAATGCCCATGTTTGGAAGGACTTCATCACTTGGTTCTCTTGTTATAAAACTAAGAAAAAAAACATATTTAACTTGTTTTTAAATAAATGTTACTCTAAAGGTGTCCAGTGGCTAATCAGGTACAAAGATTGAATTTGATTTTCCCTCGATACAATGCAGTCAGAAGCTGCTAGGCTTAAACTGCTTTCAAACCGAACTATCCGCTAGAGAAATTGTAGAACTCCAGCAGTAGTTTCTGTTGATGTTTTTAGGTTTAATGTGGCTGTATAGACCATTTCACATTGGAACTTTGACTTTTAATTGTCACAGAACACCCACACCTAAAAGGATACAAAGCAGAAACAGTTTATTATGTACTGACACAAGAGTGTGCAGATATAAGCCACCACTTTTGTGTAATTGAAGATGATATTTAGGAAATAATAGTTCAATACTTTACATGATGTTTTCAAATGAACATAGCAATAACTGATAGTCACAAGAACACTGTGATTTTTTTCAAAATTGTGGCGAGGAAATGACTCTTGAATATAGACCAGGGAGATGAATGCTGGTATTTAATTGAAAGAAGACAGATATAAAGGATTGTAATCACCAATGAATAATAGCAATGTGGCTGAGAAACACTATCGCGTATACATAACTTGTGACTCATATTAACCTCGCATCAGGCACGCTGCTGGGGGAGATTTATTGCCTGAACAAAAAGTTCCGATTCAAGTCAAAATGCGATGCTGTGAATTATGTATTTCAACTGTTCTCCAAGATATGCTTATAGTATCTATACATATTTTCAGCATCTCAGCCTGCTCCGCAAGTGCCCTTTCAAATCTGTGAAGATACAACAGGCATCCTCAAGGATGAAACTCTGAAAGCGACAAGTGGAACTAAGAAATTAGGGCTTCAAATATATTGTGATGAGGGAGACAGAAGCTTGTAAGTGACTGTGGAGATAATAATTATTATGACTTGTTCATTGTTTCCAGGCTGCTGATTGTGTGTGGCATTTCTGTTCTGTTGTTATTGTTTGTTTGTTTTTTGTTTTTTTTGTAGTTGTTGATTTTGAGTAATTTATTACAACAGCTTTAGAAATTTGATGGTATTGTTATTATTTTTTTTTTTAGACATTTATAAGTTTTGCTTAATTTTAAGCATTGGGATGATCTTTATTATCTTTATGCATTCTGAACAAATAATTCACACACTTTTTTTACTTGCAGGCTTTTGTTTTGTTTTGCTTGTTTGTTTTTTTTTTTTTTTAGCATTTTATTTGATTGGACTATTATTCTTGAAAAGTATCAATAGCGAAAGAATGTTAAGTGAGCATCACAATTTTTAAAAATAAATTTTGTGACAGTAGTTTGCAATGTCAAAAAAATACAGAATAGAACATTCACAATAACATAAAAATATACCCAAGGTATTCATGTTGTAGTTGACAAAGTTAAAGAATTAGACTTAATCCTTACAAACAAAATCTGTATTAACAAGACAAATATGACCACTGGTGCTACACAACATAGTATAAGACGGTGAGGCAGTAGATTCTGCAGTTTTGATTCTTTGCAAGAAATGGTTTATATTGATGCTTTTTTTTTTTTCTTCTGTTTTTTTATCTTCTGTAGAGTAAAATCTGCTGGTATGAAGGAGACTGGCAGCAGTGTGAAAAGAGGACTACAAATTCATTGTGATGAGTTAATGGATGAAGAAAATTTGTAGGTTCACAAGATAAATGATGATTTTACCTAGTGCTGGGTGATGTTTCATTTTATTTTTAAATAGTCAATGTTTGGCTGCATTATTAATCTTACTTTTTTCAAAATATTAAACATCTGTTGAAGGTCAAATTTGTCATCCACCAGAATGACATTTTGATATTATTTTGTTTCTTTCCCTTGCATTTGAAATGCCCCTTGAATTTAAAAAAAAAAAAGGGAAAACGTGGCTAAACAGATTTGATGATGATGAGATCTGACAATCATGTTCCATCACTACACATTGGTTTGTTCTAATGCCAACTTTGATTGAACCCTTTTCAGTGTGAAAGTTGCGCACACGAAAGCCAGTGGAAGTACTGCGAAAAAGGGACTGCAGATCCATTGTGATGAACAAATGGATGAAGAGAATTTGTAAGCTTTGTTTTGAAAAGGACATTTGTTATAGGCACTGCTGTAACTAGAAATATTAGTTTACTTAAACTGCAATACTTATACTGAAAAATACAAGTACTTAAAGTATTGGAAAAGACAGGCAGTGCTGAATTTTTCAATCAGTCTCTAGGAAGAGTCACTCTTCAATCATATGTTGAATTTCTTTTAATATTACTGAGAATTTGAATGGCAGTTTTATTTTCTTAGAAACCATGAGATCCATTTTGTTTTGCCTCTTTACTGTTTGTAGATTCTGTGTTTGTACCTGATACACAGGCATTCTTGTTTGTAAAGTATAAACCTAAATTTAGTCAGAAATAAAGAGCTAGTAGTACAGCATTATTTTCATGGAATTAGTAAAATGTCAAGGCCTGTGTAACAGATGAGAACTTCATTTTGTTCATTCTCAATACCATCTTCCACCAATAACAGTAAACCAGTCAGTGCAAAGAAAGGTGCGAGAAGAGGTCTGGGATTCCTGCCCACATCTGGCTCTGATGATGTGGAGATGACAGACATTGATAAAGAGGTGGGTTATTGTGCAGGATAAATGTCCAGGAAATAGGTGAAATGAATAGAAACTTGGCATAGGGTCACAGCTGTCTCTGAACTTGGATTTAACAGTGCACAGAGGCTGTAGTGAAAAACAGTAGAACCCTGGTAACACATTTAGGACCAAACTTGACAGCAGGTTATGTCATCAGGGTGAGTGTGTTGTTTGGAATCAACCATTTTTCTTGTACAAACCCATGATGATTTTTGGAAACATGTAAAAAAAAAAAAGGCTATGGATTACATTTGAAATACAGTGGTCTCCACCTAAGAACCCTCCGCTTAAGAGCCCAGTCCGCCTAAGAACCCGCCTCTGCTGCAAAACGGAATTTTTCCTCTATAATTTACCCCTCTAAGAACCCGCTCTGGGCCCTCCCAAATGAAAAAAATCCGTCTAAGAGCCCAGTGTCGGACTAAGATACCCGAGTACTTATGGTATAATTCCACATCATATGGTCCACTTGAGAGAAAAGCTCAGTGTTAGATATGCAGTTTTAATGGGGCCGGGGGTGGAGGGAACAGGTAGACAAAGGAGTGGAAGTAAATAGTGGATGTATGACTGCATAATCAGGCCACGTTGTTGACTAACCCGTAACCATTTCTTTGTTTGATAACATGTGGGACAGTCCCTGTGACTGGCTTTGTGGACAAGGAGGTGTAAGTTAGTCTCCTCACTGGTCAACTGTTTTTCTGCTTTGGTCTGTAAACACTTGAGTCACCCTTTCAATTATCCGCGGGGTGGCATAGCAATATCGTTTTCAACAATGTTACTCTTATGTGAAAACTCACACGGTGTTTACCCACTGAGCAGTATTGATGTAACTATACGCTAGAAAGATCAGGAATTGCTACATCTAATGAGGTATTTCGAGATCGGTCACATGACCGAGACAACATCGCTCACATGTGGCTTTGTTTATATGATGTGACAGGTCTGAAAGCTCATCATTGGTTAAGATTTGTCTGCCATGCGCAGAGCAAGTAAACTAATCAGCGTGTGAGCGAAAATCCTCGGTCATGCGATTTTTCTCGAAATACCTCATTATAACACACACAGAGAAGAAGGCTGTACTTATTCACATAGATAAATCTTTAACTAACTGTAATGTTCAACTAATCATCGTAGTGAAGACAATCTGTGGTCAGATGGGTTGTGTAGCTTTTCAATTCGCCTAAGAATCCGTCTGCCTTAGAACCCGCTTTTTTTGTCTCCCGACGACCGGGTTCTTAGGTGGAGACCACTGTATAACAGAACATATGCATACCAGAGCATATACCATTATTATGCATGTACTTATTAAAAGTGTCATACATATATAATATTAAGTTTACATGTTTACATATTAAGAGCTTGTTTTTTTTTTCTTTCCTTCCATTGGAATTTGAAGTTTGAAAAGTTTTTTAAAACTTTATTATCAAGTTGTGGTGCACGGTGAGATAGGACATGTGATGTTGCACGATGCATGGTGATAAAAGTTGAAATACTGGTCAATGGCGTGTTACAGTCTAGTGTGTAGACAGACCAGTCCATGCGTGACAATTGAAGATGGGGGAGCGAGAGGTGGCTCACAAGTCAGGCTTAGGTTGAGATAACATTAGGTTTAATGACATTGACCAGATAGATGCACTGAAGTAAGAAAAAGGGATATGAAGGATGGCCAACACCAGGCTTAGCACTGGCAATAAGAATGCAAAGGCTATCAGCTTGACATAAATTTGACAAGAAAGTGGGCTTTCAGTGTTTTCATAGCATGTGTCTGGCACATATAACTGAACTGTCCAGATGAATCAAGCTTACTATTCAGATTGACCACACAAATCCGAGCCTGATATTGAAAATAAATCAGTGTGTTGAAAAGGGTTGGAATCATACTTTGTGAAGAGAGTATATCAGAGGTTGTACTAAGCCATGATCTTGCTAGTGAAATTCCACTGTAGTTGTTTCACCACAGCACATATGCCTATTTCTCTTTGCACTAATACTGATAACTCTATGCATGAAAAATTTGATGTTGGATTCAAGTCATCAGGTGCCAGACAAATACTTCTAATGACTGGAAAAAGTGATATTGGGAAGACAAATTTCTATTAGGACATAGAGTTGTTTGGTTATTTTACAGTTGTTTGAAAGAATGACTTCTGTTTTCTATTCTATTTATGATATAGATCCACCAGATACAAGTCCATTAAAATGTCCATCTGATGATCAGTTGCTATCTTAATCCTGATATTGAGATAATATCACAGTCACAGCAACATATCATAACTAACAAGCACTGCTTTGGTTGCTTTATTGCTTTGTATAAATATATTCATAACTGTTTCAGCATTTGAATTATGACTTCACCATTGAATGCCAGGCAAGAGGTGATATGACTTTGGCACCTCTGGAGAGTTTCAGCATCCAGGCTAGAGCTGCTTCCACTCCATATGTCAATAATCATGAGAAATCGGTAAGAATAAATCTAACAGTTCCTTGAACAACTAGTACATTAGCTGTACTTGATTGCTTTGAGCCGTTCTTATAATTACTATTTAGACTAGTCACTAGAAGAAAATTGAATAGACAGTTTTCAGAAAATGCATGTGAATGAAAGCGGCCTGTTATATTTGTTTCTCGGTCCTGTTGACTTGTTCTCTATAATATTGTATCATCCTCTCCTGGTTTATCGTCTCCTTAGGCAACATTGTGAGAAAATAGCCTGTTTATACAGTGTTTGGATTGGGATAAATAGATTTAAGCAAGATGATGAATAAAGCCCAAGAGAATATCTGTATAAGAAAAGGATATAACTCATATTGTTGTACTGTTAAACTTTAAGTGTCAATTGAAATAACTGTGTTTCTGTTATGACATTTATTTTTGAACAAGATGTACAAAAGACCTAATTGACTATTTAAATAAGCATTGTATTGTTGTGTTCTTTGAAAAGTGATTCATATGCAATTCATAATAAGCAACTGTTGGAGCAGATGGTCTTCTTGAACTTCTAAAGTTAACTTTAAACTAGTACAAAATCTTAGTTTATCTGATGTCTCCCTGTATTTTCCTCTAGCGGACAGCACTTCAGGAAGTCAGTGATACCACCTCTACCTCTGCCTGCTCTACCAGCTCAGCAGCCACAGTCAACTACAGTGAAGGTGCTCCTACACCCAACAAACACTTGAGGTAAATCAGGGGTAAACTGGATCTAGATGTCAGATAACCAGATGAAATGTCAAAGGAAGCTTGTTGAGATATCAGATTTTACTGACTAGAAGATCACACAGTTTGATTTTGAACATGAATATCTTGGCATGGACGATTCATAACTAATTATTTTACACACACAAAAAAAAAAAGAGTACATTCACTTTCCTTTCAGGAAGCCAATGGCTCATTTCCTTTTCCGGAAGTCAATGGCTCAATTTGCCTATCTGGAAGTCAGTGATTTTCCTCTCTGGAAGTCAGTGACTCATTTCCCTTTTTGGAAGTCAGTGACTTATTTCCCTTACTGGAAGTCAGGGACTCATCATTTTCCTTTAAGGAAATCAGAAGCTCATTAGCTTACCTAGAAGTCAGCGACACATTTCCCCTTCTGGAAGTCAGTGACTGATTTCCCAATCTGAAACTCATTTTCCTTCCAGAAATTCAGTGACTCATTCCCCTTTCTGGAAGTCAGTGACATATTTTCATTTATCTCAATCAGTGACTTTTTCCCTTTCATGCACGCAACGCTATTTCCAAGCCAGAACAATAAACATTTGTGCAATGTTACGGCCAGCAACTCATTTCGAGTGGCCAGTGATGGTCAGTGTCACTTGAGTGTCCCCTCCCATATCTAGATCTACCTGTCGAGTATCGTGAGCATTGACTAGGCCTCTGGGATAGTGCCAGTGCCCTCTCTAGATTTTGTCAGTCTCACTCCATATAGAGAGGGGAGGGGGGAATTACACAATTCCACTAGATTTAGTTGTAGCCTAGACCTGTGTGATTGGCTGTCTGCCCTGCTGGTAGGTTCCTGCTTTCAAAGGACTAAAGCCGACAGGTGTGGCTAGTTTGATGTTACACAGAGACAAGAACTAGCACAGATTTCTCACCCTCATGTCCAACCTTACTCTCCTGGGCTCGACATCCAAAACATGCCTTTTGAAGAAACATTGTATTCCATAAGGTAGTATTATTATCTTTGCCATTAATATTTTTTTTTTTGGGTTTTATAAATTCCAGCCCCATACTTGAAGGCAGTGGAGAGGGCAGTGGTGAAGACTCCAAATCCTCCTCCCATCAGTCACAAAGTGGTATCTGCCCAAACATCACCACACGCTCCAGGCATGGAAGTGCTCACAGCCGGGAACCCATTATTGTTGAAGAAAAGGAAGATACGAGGGAAGAAGATGGCAGGTTGGTCAGAGTTAATAGATGCAGATGGAATGCATTTATTGGCATGTTTGGTATATCGTGTTTCTTCTCAGCTGGCATATTACAGTAAAAGAAAAAAAATGTATCATGCTTGTGTATGTGTGTGTGAAATGCTGCATCTTAATGACAGGGATATCAGACTTTAGTGGGAATTCTGACCTTTTGGTCATCACCGACTTTTTTGCTTTGTGCTGACCAACTGCCGACTTTACTGTAAGCCTACTGAATCCACAAGGCAAATGTGATTTAATACTTTGATAATAATTTTTATACGAATTCCGCACGATGACAGTGAAACCAGAAGTACACAAGAGTGATCCTTGTGCCATGGATGATTGTCAGACTGGTATTCAGCAACCTTTTGAAGATCAAGATCGAAGTTTGCAACGTGCAATTCCTCATACCCGACAACATGCTGTCAGGTGGTCACGTGAGGGTTGTTGATGAATAATCAGCACACCAGAGTACTGACAAGAACAAATAATATGCCCATGATCTTAGAAAGACTAGTATAAGAGAGAAGTTGTTTGCAATCTAGATCTAAAAAATAGATCAAATGTAGTTACGCTTGATGATTGTGATGATGGCACTGCCTGTGAGATCTTTTTCATTTTAGTTCTTGGAATTTCCACACTAGGGGATTTTCCGATTTCTTCGTTATTACAGTTTGACATCTCTGTCATGATATATGTTAAGCTTGAAGTTGTAACAGTGTCTAAAAACTGTTTTCTTACAGTGTTCCAACAGTTACCGGTAAAGTCAGGAATTCTGTTCTCCAGTATTGCACTGTATGTGTCATGCAGTTGAACTGCTCAAATACATATTTTATATCTGAGTTGACAGTGAACTTTGGAAACTTATTTTTTTTTAACATACTTTGGAATCTTTGGCCCATTAAAAATTGTTTCAGAGATAGCAGCAGGCATGAGAATCAAGTGTTGGACAGGTCCTGTCATCACCAAATAGACACCACAGCTTATATTCCAGAGCCAGAGGATGATCTTGATGACTTGCTATCCACTTCAGTTTGTCTGGATCCTGCCGATCCCTTTGATGAGACCACAGTGGGTAAGTTGCCTTGATGGTAAAGAATTATATTTTCTGAACATTCATTCCACCAATGGATCTTTTTTTTTTTTATAATTCCAGAGGGTTATCCGTGCAAATAATTTAAAACAAAAGAGTCATAGTTAAGTGCAATTGTTAGTGATAAAAAAGAAATTGGGATCATGCCTTTTTAGAATACAAAACTCCATAGTTTGCTCTGCTGTTGTAATTTTATAATCTGTATTGCAAACAGTGTTGTGTGCCTCTTCAGCATTTTCCCTTCTAATTTAAAGGAATGAAATTGGTGCCATTACATACTTCAGCAATGAGCAGTTCATTTAGGAGCTGAAAAAAGGAATGTTCTGTGCCTCTGAATGTAATAGCTTCTGGTCTTCACCAAAAAGCTTCCAAGTCTGGTAATTAGTTTTGAAATACTCACTGTCTTTCTGATTTAATTTCTTTAGCTGTTATAACTTGTATAGCATTGGCTTTAGACTATAACATGGTATATGAATCATTTTTGATTCTTTGCTTTCCTTAGCACAACTGCTGAAAATGTTAGACCCTCCTCTCCCAGAGTATCCAAACTACATTGCCTGCGATGGGGAATTGCCAGATCCAAGTGTAGATTTTTGTTTTGAACTCAGTAAGTGATTTGTTTATAAGATGCAGTTAGTTAGCATTTATCAGTGGATATGAGATAACAACAGTGTCAGTCAGTCTTAGAGATTATATTCGTTTGGTGAATATTCTTAATGGAATAGAACTACTCCATATCAAGAGAATATTTCATGTCACATGACTGAATGAAAGGCCTCAAGGAGAAAATCAGACTTTATTCATTATGAATCACAAAAATTATCTTTGCTTGTAAGCATCTTGACATGGAAGAGTGTTGGGTAGATAATTGTTACCTTGGAGCAGGGATGTCAAATTTCCTACTTTAGTAGGAAAATAGACTTTTTAGCGGTCAGTAATTTCTCTGTTGGCCCCAAATCCGGTATCTTTTCCCATTAACACACTTCAGTTTTTCGTGTTGCTAAAGATTACAGCAGCAGTTTTTCCTACTTTTTCATACAGACCGATGGACATCCCTGCTTGGATTAAAAAGTGCACTCATTTTTCTTTCCATTGTCACCAGTATCAGTAAAAAATTTGACATTCATTTTAATCCATCGCATATGTTAGTAGTATTTCTGGAGCTTTTCGTGTTAATTCATTATGAGATATCATGAGCTCAGTTCTCTGTTGTTCTATCTCCATTTTTTGCATTTTGAGAAAATTGATGTTTTATGTTTATCAACTACTTTTGCACATAAAAGAAAGGATAAAATTATTTTCAAAATCTACCCTGGGCTAGTGATTGGTGAAGTAATTACATTATGTGGTAGATTTACTATTCCTTGTTCATATGACATATATGTTGCCAAGTAGCCCAAAAGTGGAGATAGAGCAACAAAGAACTGAACTCATGATATAGTGATGGCTGCTATAAATCCCTTTCCAAGTGGAATAGTTGTGTAAAATGTCAGTGGTGTCAGACTAATTAAAAATGGGTGTAAAGAGAAAATCTATTTGATCTATTTCAGATGGCATTTATATGATGGCAGAAAAGTGCATTGGTGAGGGCGGTTATGCCAAAATTTACAAAGTGTCAGAGTTTGACAACAATGCCACAATGAACACCTTGGATTTATCCAGCACTTCCAGCAGCACAGAGAAAGTCATTAAGGTAGATGTGTGTTAAGAGACTCAGGGTTATGCTGCTGTTAGAAAATTCACAGTAGAAATCTTCAAGGAAGTCATTGTTTGTTGTTTGTTCTTGTTTTTTTGCTTCATTTTTCTGTAGACTTGTCTTTCTAACATCAACCTATTGGGAGTCATTCTTTATTGGAGGCACAGTGTGACAGAAACATTGATTATATTTTGTAAATCAGTTTTAATGATCATGATGCTTAATTACGTTTGGATTATTGTTTGTTCTAGGAACAATTAGCGATCTTGTCAGTGATCTTATGGTTGAAAAAGATATAATTTGTAACAAACAAATCGCCTTGTTGGAGTTACCTGGAAAATTATGCACAGCCATTGAAAATGTATCATTGTTTTTACAACTTCTGTTTGAATTTGCAGAAGAAATTGAAGTGTTAAAACTAACCAGAGAAATCACAGCATTTAAATTAATACAGCACAAATATTAATCTTTCTTTTATAGGTTCAGACACCACCTGCCTACTGGGAGTTTTATGTGAATTGTGAATTGAAGCGCCGTCTTTTTAATCTGAAAGTTGAAGTAGATGTGGTGAGTCTTTATAGATAACAGTAGGCAGTGACTTTTAACTTTTAGATTGTTGATACATTCTGATCATGGTTCTTTGGATGTTTGCGTGAGAATGAAAACTTGATGAAATCAAGTCTCATCAAACTAAGGCGACTGGAGAAATGTTTTTTTCAACAGCGAATGAAACACATTTTTCTTCTTCACAACCCCTTATATGCCAATCTAAAAAATGCATTTTAGCATTAATTAAATTTGCTGAAATAGACTGAGTAAAAGCCCCTAAATTGGCCCAAAAATTGTAATTCAGTGACACTAGTTAGCTCAAAAAAGGGCTCTGAACAGGCTTCACATGTCTCAGAGAATAATTACACCAAATTTCGTAACAGTCGGTGATGTCAAACTTCCAACTTTTGTCGGAATTCTGACTTTTTGGCCGTCACTGACTTTCCTACCTTTGGTTGATCCCTGCCAACTCTCACTAAATCCGCTAGGCAATCACGGTTTCGTAATAATTTGCTATAAAAATCCCGCATGATGACAGTGAAACCAGAAGTATGAATGAGTTATCCTCAAACCTCGCACAATAGTTGGACTGTTCTTCAGCGGCTGTTTGAAGATTGAGATCGAAGTTCATAGTGCTTAATTCCTCAACCTGACAACATGCAGTCAAGTGGTCACATGAGAGTTGTTGATGGAATATCAGCACATCAGAGTACTGACAACAACAAATAATGTGCCCATGATCTTAGAAAGACTAGTGTAAGAATAAGAGGGCAGCTGTTTATGACCCAGATCGAGAAAAATAGATCCAGATTTAGTCAAGTTACGCTGGATGATTATGATGACAGCACTACCCGTGGGATCTCTTTAGTTCTTGGAATTGCCACTCGTATAATTTTATTGTCCCATCCCAGGATCCTGTGAAAGCTTGCAAATGTCTCTCAAAACAGTGAAAACTTCCAGCATGAAAACACTAGATTTTTATAAAGTGTCTTATGTAACTGGACAACGCCAAAATGATAACATTTGGGGGGGGGGGTATTTTTTGTGAAACCAGCTTGATATCCCTGAACAATCTGTTCAAAATTGTAAAAGTTATTTTAAAAAATGTGTTTTAAAATGTTGTTTTGTCCAAAATTGAAGAAAGCCGCCAAACATGTTTATCCATGCTAAAAACATACTAAAAATACCATTAAATTTACCCTGCATCATATCCAACATCTCCAACTGTCTTCTGTTCCGCTCTTTTTCTCTCATCTTGTTGACGTATAAATGTATCTTACTGAATTTGGCACAATATTGCCATGATCATGCTGATGTGCTGTTAAATTCCAAACAAAAAAAAAACAAATATCTCCAAGCTCTTTGGTGGACTCTTCCTGTACCTTCAGAATAGCTTCCAGTCTGATCTTTTTTCTTTTCATCTCAATCCTAGATGCATTGTCCATAGTCCTAGCCTTTTTTGACTTGGCGCAACAATGGTTCTTCCTCTTCCTATCATCTCATTCTTGTAGATCCATATATCTATAGATCTAATCTTGTGTGTGAGCGGATTTTTACTAGGTGTAGAGAGCATGAGATCTAGATCTAGCTTTTTTTTGGAATGAAGATTGTGTGGGACTGGTGGTATCTGGATCTGAGAAACTAGATCTACAAAGTGAGGTAGGAATTGATGATGTATTCTTTCCATGTTGTTCACTGGTGTCTGCTACCTATTTCCATCGCTGTGCTCTTGCTTTGGTGAGAACATTTGTGTTTAGGTCCTGCCACAATATTGTTTACTTTCTCTTAGAGATGGGGTGAATGGCTTATGAATAGCTGGATGCCCAACCCTACCACAAGACTAGATTATTGATCCATGTGGTACACACAACACGTGTACCAATTACCTAGTGATCCGAAGCCTCCTTATTGCTAATTGTATATTCTGACTAATCACGAAATAGTACGGAGAAACCCGAGCCAATGAAATTTTTAAATTATCTCCAAACTATAATTGAGACCTTCAGAATGCTAACCAGGTCAGTAAAGTCCATTAAAATCACAAAAATGTCATACATAGTAGTCTATAGATATATTCTCAATAAAGTTGAGAGCTCTGATTGGCTGCTAAAAGAAGCCAAATTTAAACAGGGGAAATTGGGACCTTTACTATGATATGCCGTGTTACAGGTGACACTGACTCAAAGAAATGCAAACTGTTTTCAGTGGCAGAAAAGCAGTGCTTTTATTACATTTATCTACAGTTTTGTGCAACATGGGCAAGGTTATACATTTCAAAATCTTTTTTTAAAATGGTAAACATCTTAAAGTTGTAATTATCTGGATTGTTTCATGATCTAAAGATGCTACAGAAGCCAAAACCACCCCAGAACCCAAAAACGTAGAAATGACCTAAATTTCATAAAACTGGCTGCCCCCCCTAACACTTTCATGTAACTGATTCTCATCTGTGTAACCTTTTGAAATTTAAAGAGTTTTGTTTTCATTTTCTGATGGTATTGATTTTTTTCCTTTATGAAATGACTCATTTGTTAGCTTTTTGTATAAATATATATGTATATATATCAAAATTTGTTTCACCAATCTTCTTTTGTGAAAGATTTATGACATGGACTTACTCATGATTTTCAAGTTTTCAACGGTACATTTTGCTATAAATAATATTCAGCAAAATTTTATCTTCTATTTCCTCTCACAGACTCCGTCCATCATGAATATAGATAGAGGTTTCTTTTTCAAAAATAGAAGTGCTTTGGAAATGAACTTTGTACCTTTTGGATCCCTGTTGGTATGTATGGAGTTAGTTTGCAGATAAAATCCATATGAATACTCCAGTGGAAAAACCAGATAAGTCACATTTTCTACAAAGGGAAAAAAACAGATATTAAAAGTTAAGAAATCTATAGTTTTTTTACTGTATACCCCTTCAGAAACTCTCATGTTTGCAGAACTTACTTGGTTTTTCTGAATTATTGTTCTGGTTAACAAATCTTGGTGGTGTGCTTTATAACAGTGGGACAATAACTCATTTTTCACAAAAATATGACATCTGGTATTTCCACTGGAGTCTTCATATAGATTGAATGAATTGCAAACTTCCAAATATCTGTTTGCTTGGGCATGTCATTGTATGTCATAAGATTGCCTTTATTTCTATTTCTTTTTTATTTCGCAAATTGTTATTTTGATTGTCTCTTATATTTTTCCCTCAATTGATTTGACCTGTTCTGTGAGGAAGTTTTCAAATTCATTGTCTTTTCAGAACCTTGTCAACAAGTTCAAGACTGACCGGCAGATGGTGGCCGATGTGGAATCTGTGGCCTGCCTGCTAACCATTGAACTGCTCCATTTGTTTGAACAAATTCATCGTACGGGTTTCATTCATGGAGATGTCAAACCTGACAATTTCTTACTTCTTGGCTTGTAGGTTAAATTTTCACATTTCCTGTCAGTTCTTGATTGTTCTTTATGACTAAAAAGTGAAGTTGCCAAATTAAAAACCAAGGTGTTAATAGGATACATATTATTTGATATAAATTTATTAACACAGGAAAATTATGTAAGGAGATGTTCTGTTTTTGGAGAGCATGTGACTTATGAGTAATGGCGGAGGTCACTTTGCTGTGCTCATTGTTTGAGAGAATAGTTTAGTTATATGAACAAAAGATCACAACCTAATATTATTTTGTCGAATTGCATCCTTTCCTATTGTATCTGTTCAATGTCTTTTCATTTGATGCAAACTTTGCTTCATTTCCTGTAATTTTTACAACTGAAGATTTTTTTTTTCCATTGATGAGATGCTGGAGTGCTTTTTTTTTTTAACTTATCTTATTGGATAAATGTATGTGGTAGTTCTATTGTTTCTATGACTAGAGACAGCAGTATAATGGTTTGCTTTAATATTAAGATGGATAATCAGTTTAAAAACAAAAATGAAATTGTAACAATGTTTGTTTCTCTGTTGGATGTCATGGTTTGTACAGAATTGATATACATGTAATTGTAGTAGTGTGACAGGCATTCTTGAGGGTTGATTTTAACATTTGTTATGTTTAAGTCTTGTTGAACAAATTTCTTATTGCATCAAGGCAACGAATGGTATTATGTTAGAGCAAGTTGTAGTTCAGTGTTCAGATCAATTGAAAGAATGGTATAAACAGCTCAGCACAGGAGCTCTTTGCAGCCTGCTTTTGTAACAAAAATATCTTTTCTCTCAAGTCACCAAGGTGCTCAGGGTTTTTAGAAACTGATTAGGATGCTAGTTGCCAGCGTAGTCTTAACATCGTACTATTGTATAATTGTCATCCCCTTTATAGAGGGCCTCTGGACTATTTATTTTTATTTTGTTATTACACATCTTGTTTGGACAGTTGACAGGGATATTTTCTTGAAACCCATTCTTTGTCACTGGCATTTCATTTGACTGAGCTTGTCAGGACTTTTCGTTTAGGTCAGAAATATTGATAACTTTTATATCATTAGTGGTTCTGTGGTTTCATAATTTCTTCAGAATGTCACTAGCAAAATACTGCTACATCATATCACTGTTTCAGACCCAGTGTGAGGGAGAGTCAGAACCCACGTGAGGTCTTTGGTTCTAAACTTCGTCTGGTTCAACTGATTGACTATGGGCAGAGCATAGATCTGACCAAATTTCCCAAGGGCACAAAGTTCATGGCCAAGATTGTGACCTCAGGTTTTCAGTGCATTGAGATGAGGACCAACAGACCATGGACTTTCCAGGTTTGACACAATTCATCATAGTATTGGGGTCAAAATTCACAAATCTGTCCTTTAGAAAAAGATCCCAATTGGTGCATTGTTAGAGTGTTAGTACCCTAAGACAGGCCTTGTGGACTTGCCTGGATTTTGATACAGGGATGTCAAACTTCCGACTTAAGTTGGGTTTCTGGCTTTTTGGTCATCCCCAAACTTTCCTACTTTTGACTATCAACTGCCAACTTTTACTGAATCCACAAGGCAATCATGGTTTTATAATAATTTGTGATACAAATTTTGTATGATAACAGTGAAATTGGAAGTACCAAAAAGTTATCTTCTACCTCAGACGATAGTTTGAAGATTGAGATCAAAGTTTGTAGCGTTTAATTTTAACACCCAATAACATGCAGTCGAGTGGTCGCATGAGAGTTGTTGATACAAAATCAGTACATCAGAGTACTGACAAGAACAAAATAATGTGCCCATGACCTTTAAAAGACTAGTGTAACAGACCTGCCTACCCTCCCGTCTTACGCGGGATCATCCTACTTTGTTTACTCAGTATGTATAATGAAAACATTCCAGCGCCATGAATATAAATTCCCACATTCAGAGGAATTCTGATATTTTATGCTAATTTTCCCACATTTCATGCTTTGATGTCATTCTGAATACCGTTGGAGTATAGTTTTTACTCACAGTCCAGCAAGAAATGTGTGTTCTCCTGTTCATTGCTATGGGCAGTGGTGCTGCCTGCCACCGTTGCCAAGACCTCTGTCTACTGTTAGCGGGCAGCTGTTTGCAATCTAGATCTGGATCCAGAGATTCTAGATCTAGGGAATAGACCTAATTATGCTTGATGACGATAACAGCACTGCTTATGGGATCTTTTTAGTTCTTGGACTTTCCACTGGATTTAGTTGTATAATTTTATAGTCCCATTCAAGAATCTTGGGCAAACTTACACTCTTAAAACAATGAAAACTTTTAGCAAGCTAGAATACCCTAGATTTAAAAGTGTCCAGTGTAACAGTTTGACATATCTGTTTGATAAAGGGAAAAGGCAATATCTAAGTGGTACACACACTTCATGATCATACATTTACATTTTATCAACAGTTTTACATGGTTTCATTTCCACAGACTGATTTGTTTGGCTTGGCTGGCACAGTTCATGTTGTCTTATTTGGAAGTTACATGAAAGTGTTCCAAGAGCAAGGGGAATGGAAAACTACCAGCAATTTTGCAAGGTAAATAAGTAGCTTAATTGAAATCTGGAAGATGTCAGTGGTTTGACAGTACATGCATAGCTGCCAGCCAGTACAAAAAAAACGTATTTAATATGTTTTTTTACTCGGTGTACGAAAATCTGTATTTGCCTGAGAAAATACATATTCTGGTTTTGTTGTAGAGTGGGCAAAAGTAGGCCTACATGAATTAATCAAAGGTCAAAAGTCAGCAAACGCAAGAATGTGCGTTAACCCTTTCGATAAAGTGCGCCATGAATTTTCATTGCTGGTATTTTTTAATTTTTTTTCAATGACTGCTCCCCAGAACAAATATGGAACGTTCAAAATTAGCCAGGAGGAGCGCGATTTGAAGAAGTTTGTGTTTACAATTGAAATTTTTGCATGAATTGAGCCAAGAAAATGACAAAAAAGATCAGCAATGAAGAGGAATCGGATAGTGAGACGTCTTGGGATTAATTTGGTGGAAATTTTAAAAACAATGTGACAGTTGACTCCAATTGTGATAGTAAGAGTGCTGTTAATGATCTCGGGAGTACTCAGAGTGGCAATATTGCCAGCAGTGAGGACAAAGGGACTGATCTTGGAGATAAAAGATGGAAAAAAGAAAAGGATACCATGCCCAAATCCTGTGCATCCTTTTAGTGTTCATGATTTTCTCTGCAGAAACTCTTTTCTAAAGACTTATGAATTATTAGATAGACTGTCTTCTTTCTAGAGTCTAGAGAGCTGCAGAAATTGGTAAGTTTTATTCAAGTAGAAGCATATTAGATCCTTTTTTTAAGGAACCTTTCATCCTTTGATTTTTTGGGTATAGTTTTCATGTTTTACTCTCTTGACAATATGATGGTTCCCGCATGGTGTGTACACTCGGCATGGTTGGAGTCTGTTTTTTGTGTTGGGAAGGTTGGCAGCTATGTACATGTATTGTTTTGTAGATTTGAATGCAATTTTTCTTCTTTGATACATTCAATTTATTTCATATACAATTCAGAATTATTTGTACTTTACTTGGTTGTTGAAATATTCAGCATATTGATAAAAAAAAAATGTATCTTATTCTGTGGATAGATAACATCTTTTTCTGTCCATGATGATATTGCTTTTTTATCAGCACTATGTTAATGTAAATTCCCTTATTTGTAATTATGCTTTGCAAAACATTTTTGTATGATCTGAGAGTGATCTCTGTGGAAAATGATTTAGTGACATCATATTTCTTTTTATCTCTCTTTACCAGGAAATGGAATGTGCCACTATGGAAACATTTTTTCAAAAAGTTACTGAACATACCGTCCTGTGAGCAACAGCCTGATCTCACAGCCTTGAGGAAAGAATTTGAGCAGCATTTCATCAAGAATCTCATCCCTAGTTACAACTCTTGGGTAGAACGCTGGAGAACTTCAGTGGTGGCAGCAACATGGACAACTGACATGATTTAACTGTCAAACATGAGTGTAGTAATATTTCAGAAGATGATTATTTAAATTGCAGGCATTAAAAGGGTGGAAGGAATCAGGTCATATATTGTATTTTACATTCAACTTTTTTCAAAAGCATCTGTGTTGTTCTATATATTTGGATATCTCCTTGATCACGTACTCTCATTAATAGTAAAGAAGAAAGTGACTTGCAGAATGGTGCGCTGCAAGTCTATGGTAGTGGTATTCTGTAATAAAGATTTGAAACAAATGAGGGCAACTTTCATGGAGGCTCAAAATAAACATAGCTGCATCACTCGTAGTGTAACATTTACCATTGGTGGGATGTCCAGGAACAGTGGAAAGTAGGTTTTTGGTCATGAGTCAGAAACATTTGAGTTTGGGTTTGAAAAACAGTTAAAGGAAAAAAGTGTCAAAAAAGCTGTGGGAGAAGGACAATCAACTTGAATCAACAGAAAGAGCATGAAACAAAACTTAGATGGAATAAAAAAAAAAAAATTGCTTAACAACCGGAACACCACATTGGTAAATTTACAACTTTAACAGAACATTTGACCCCCCATTCTACAGAATACTGGCACTCTCTCCTTTAGAGATGGGATTACTGGGCTACTTGTGTGATACAGTGGTATTTAAATGTCTGTCAACCTGGGAAATCTGTTTTGCACTTCCTTCTCCTGTTCACAGTTTGAACCGACAAGGCATAAGTATCTTTTTGTTGAATTACGTTTTAAAATTTAATCATGATTTTTTATTATGTTATCATAGAAATAAAAAGGAGTGTTATGAGATAACCAAACCCATGTGAAATTTTGAAGTAGATAAATTTCTTGATTGTTGCACAGATTTCTGACATTGTTATCTCAGTCAGAGTTTTTACTATAACATGATAGTTTAGTGGTTTTTGCCAGTTAGCAGTGAGATCTAGATCTGATCTTTCCAAACCAAGATCCAGGTTTGGACCTTCATCTAGCTTAAATAAAAACTCCTAAACATTCAGAATGGTTAGGAGAGAAACATGGCGACAAAAACAACTAAGATCAGTGTGGGAATTTTGTGTTTAGACTTAGCTTCTGTATGAATGTACTACATATATAATGAAGAAAATGAACTTGTAAAAATGATGTTACGACCATTTCAGTATGACAGCTTCATTTACATGGGCAGTAGAAGAGCCTAGATCTAAGTTGATTTAATGAAAATGATGCAACCCTCATTGAAAGTCCTGGATAATTTGGTCTTTAGAACAAAAATTAAATGGACAGTGCATGTGATATTGTTTATTTAGTAAAGAAGCTGTCAGTGACAAGCTTCATTAGGCACCGTGTGAAGAGTGGATAAACTGAATCTTTGTGTCAAAACAGGATATGTGAATACACTGAACATGTATAGTAATACATATGTAACTTAAGCCTGTCTTAGTACCTACAATTACTTTTTAAAACATTTTTTTTTGTAATCTTTTTTTTTTCTACATTTGCAGTTGTATTACTACATTTATTTTTTTGTTCTATTCCAATAAGCATGTGAATGTGTTCTCCTGTGGTCTCCATTTTCTGTTCATATATGAGTTTGGTTTTTACTGATGTCTGTTAGCAAAGATATATAGGCATTCTCAAAAGTTGTCTATCTAAATGGGGACAATTGTAAATTTTAAAAAGGTTTAAGATAGACTTCTGCACCACATTGAAACTTGATCAACTAATGAAGGCTGCAAAATAAACAATAAAACTCAGAGGTGAGCTTCTGTGTCGAAATATCTGCAATGTCTTATAGAGATAACTTTTTCATCACAAAATTCTTGGAATAAAGTGAAATTCATCATAAACTCAAAATGATAATACATGTATCTGTAACATCAGTTTAGGGCTGAACAAAGATGGACTCTACAAAAATTTTGACATTGCGGATTTATGTTACTCTAATGTTGGGTCACATGCTCATGATAAATATTTTGTTGTAAGAGTTGTCTCTGTAGAATTATTTAGCAAAAAAAAAAAAAAAAGAATGAATAACAATGGATTGCCTAATCTATGGAGTTAACTGCTACCCTAAATCATTTACACCAAATTACAGGAACAGTGTAGACAAAAGAATAAACATCATTCATTGAATTTGAATCACATTGTGAGTTATCAGAATATAATAAAAACAGCATGTTTGCTGTGATAGTGCAAAAGGCACATATCCATGATCTCACAGAGATAACACTGATCATGAAAATTATTGCTTGAAATGCTGTTCTTCATTATGAGAAGTCTAGATGTAGATATACACTCAGCGATTTCACAAACCAGTAATTGCCTGCTTCATTACACAGGAAAGAAAGTGATGAAGGAAGAACTGGCGTATCATTGACGAAATGTCTTATAGAGATAACTTTTACCATAAAATCTTACGGAGATAATGCATTGGATATTCAATGACTCTGCCTTTTCTCCTGTATTACTGACCTTTCTGCAATGTGAGTGACTTGTCTTTGTTAGGAATGCCTGAAGAGTCGAGGGCCCAAGGCATGCAGAAGTGACCTTTTTACCTGTGTCATACAGAGGTAACTTTTTAATGACAAACTGAGAATGCCAGGAAATTGAGCTGCAAATTCTTTTTAGATTTTTGCACTCAATGTTTTTTACTGAAATTTGATGAGAATATTATTTTCACAGAATGATAGGCTCATAAATTCACGTGTAGAGAAAATCCTAATCTAACTTACTGACCATAATTCAGGGGACATTTATTTTACGACATGTTACCTCCCTGACCAATGGCAGTTTTCTCACTGTAAAAAAATAATAAAACTCCACCAAACAAAACAAAAAAAAAATAAAGACGCTTTCTGAAGCTAAGGTTAATTTTGCTCATGAGGGGCTATTTCAGAACTTATTTTTCTCTTTTGTCATTTGTTATTCTCTTTGTCAAGGGGGCAAGATTTCATGTCCCCATTTATGATGACAGAATCTCTTTTATGGAGATTTAAATTTAATAAACTGTTGGTAGAATAAGCTCTACTGATTATAAAATGACATCATCAAAAAGGAACCAAACACTTGAATCATTTAATTTTTTTTTATCATTTTTATTTCAGACCGCCAGCACTAGAAAACTTTTGAGAATGTCTCATATGTGGTATTTGCAAACAAAATGCAGTATTTCTGTTTTTCCCTATTCCTTAAATGTCTTGAAATTAAATTTCACATATACATGTATGCCCATCTTGCAATAATCAGTTCTGCAGTCATATTGTATTAATTAAATTTCTTGTTTATTTGAAGTCAATCCATTTTGTAACGAGGTATATGTTGTTTTTTTTTTAAAAAGCTATCTGGAGCTGGAGTAAGAAACTGATAATAGAATGTGTTTTCTTTTCTGCAGAAAGTAAACATGATATGTCTTATAAAACCAGTTAATCGTATTGATTGACATGTAAAACTGGAACAGTATATTAAAGTTCTTTAGTTCTTATCCTAAATCTGTCGTCATTTTGTTTTCCATCCTCTTCATCTTACTTTTCTCTTTTTCCTGACGTTCCTCTCAATTTCTTATGGATGTTGTACCTCATCATTTATCTTTCTTTCTGTCTGATTTTGTCTATACTGACTCTGTGTCTTTTTGAGTAGTCGATGGATGTTGTCTTTCAGGTTAGCCGGTATTGTATTTATATCGAAAGTAAAGACTGTTACATGTAGCAGTCATTTACATAACTTGCTGGATGACAGAGACTTTTGTCATCCATAGATGTTTATTATTATTCACGGCACATTTTATAAAATGGAAGAGTTATAGGAGATTTATGAATAATAAGCATGTATGCGTGTAATCAAATTTGTCAGGTCCGTACTTTCGGCCTGTGTATGCAGCACTGGTAATAATCCTGTGTTCCACTTATGGATAGATGTGAATCATTTCTTCGCACACTTATGTAACTCATCACAAAGATCTGTAAGAACTTGAAAAAGATAGCATGCTTTATAAATTATAAGAAAAACAAATATCTAATAACATACATTTACATTGTATTCTATTACTGAAAACACAAGAATCTTGCTCACCTTCCATTAGTTATTCTTTTGACTCACCCATGACAGTGACAAGCCTATGACACTTAATCACAATTTCATAATAATAGTGTGAAAATTAAAATACAAAATTTTTGTGAGTTAGTTATGTATTGCATGTTGTGTGTGAGGTCGGGTTTGCTGACAAATACATGTATGCTTTTACTTTTTGCTTTATCTTTCTCCACATTTATGTTTTAATGACAGGAAGTAGCTGTGTTATAAAAAACACAAATACACAAAATGTATAATCCAGGCTGGCTTTGTTTGCTTATATTATTTTTTATTTTAATTTTTTGTAACAACATCTGCTCTTAAAAAGCTTTGATTGTCATCTGCTATAACTCATGAACATATGTTGTGAATCCTTTGTCACACACATAACTAGGTTATATTATACCTGCAATAAGAATTCATGATGATAATAGGATTAATCACAACCAAAAACATAACATAACGCCAGAAGTAAAAAGTGATCGGTCAAAACCTTCCTTTTTATTGACTGAAAATCTTCATCCCAAATGATCTACAACTTGGCAAATTTATAGACTTTACTAGATAATATAATGTCATCTCCAGGGCTGCATCAAATGTGACAGAATCCGGAAAAACATGTTTTCTTCTTTTATTTCAAACAAACAAAAAAGCAAACAGGAAGAACAATAAAAAAAAAAAAAAACTGTATGAAGCAAACATAAAATTAATCCACTAGCAAAATACTAAGTTCTGCAAAAAATGGTATTGATTTAATTACTTAATATCATATTATTTCAAATATTTTTGCACATATGATTTTGGACGGAAAAAATAGACTGCTAATTTCATTATTTAATTACAAAGGATACTGTAACATAATGTTTGTACAAAATAATCATTTAAATTAACAAAACAATGAAACAAGATTTTAAAACAGGTTTCAATAATCATGCAACTTCATCTGTACTTTTTGCTGAGCACAATAAAGACAGGGAAACTAAATTACAAACAAAATTCTTTCTATCTTGTTGTAGCATTAATGAATTAATGAGACATCTTGTAAAATGTGTTCCTGTACATAATAAATGAATCAATACCATAAAATCAGCTTTCAGCAGTACGACCAATACAGGTGGTTAGTTTTAAACACTGATATTTTGCTGACCAGAGAGCAATAATCAATAAATTATGATAAATCTTGATGAAAGGCAGCATAAGGACGGCTTCTTTTAACATTTATGGACTCAAGGCAATGCTATGGATTTGAATTTATTAAAAACATCCGAAATGGAGAAATTAATCCCCGGGATCAAGATCAAAGTAATATTAAAAAAAAAAAAAAAATCATCGAGACATTTTGTACATATTCTGCCTTGAAATAAACAAACAATATTTAAATTTGTTTATTAGTTAATAATATTAAGTGCAATATAGCAGTCATGACTTTACCAGTAAGCTGAAACATGACTGCATCAAAGTTAATGTTGTGTTTGCTACAAAATATTTTTCATCACCACACATCTCAGCTGAAAAGCTGAATACAGTAAAATACTCAAAACAGCACTGTAAAATCAACAAATAAAATACAATACATTATGCTATAATGGGCTTCAGGCTTCTGAAGAAAAAACAACCAAATTGAAACCACAACTGCTAAAACAGAAACACTGGTGACTTTGGCTGCTCTAGGCCGACAGCTCATTCACTGAATCTATTCTAACACTGACTGAAGCGAAACATTTACATGAGCACTACCACTTCTTTACATGTCACTAAAAACTTCCTCCTTATCCATTGCTCTCTCTCTCTATTTATTCTCTGAAGACTGAATTGTACTTTAGAAGGAAGAGAGACATGGTGTCAACAAATTACAATATACATCTATTTCTTTTTCCTTCACAAATGCTTCACAAATATATACAACCACAGAGTGCTGGTGAAACCAAGTGTTGTTTACAATTCCATATATTGCTTTTGTCATTGATAATGATAGATTCTGCAACTATCGTTCTTCGAATTCTACCATTGACCACACAGCCTAAGTTGTATCATACATAATCTGTTGTCTTAAAAGAACTAACCAGCTATGTTGTGGAAGTGACTGCCAGACTGGCAGTCCTGTTATTGTTCTTATACACATCTTCTGCTCATTCAATATGACATGAACCCATCCATCTTTGAAAATTGATAAATTCAGTGATGTATAAGCCCTCTTTGTAGAGGATGATCTAGTAGGTAGTAGTGGGTGCTCTCTAAAGATGGTCAAGAAAAAAACAAACAAGAAGCAAAGCACTTCATGGATAAGTGAGTGAGCTGCCAGCCTCTTCTTTACAGCCAGTGTGGACTCTCAGAATCAACTTCTTGACAGGAAAAGCCAATCTTTGAAGCCTCGGTGACCCTCATGTTTTCAGCCAGTAGTGTGGGTGAAGTTCAAATATATATTTTGTGTGTTATATGTATGTATTTACTGGATGAATTCTTAAATGAAAAGATAAACTGGTTCATTATTTTACGATTGCAGTATTTTAATTTCAAATGTTCTGCTGGCATAGATCTGCCTATTGTAAGAGATCAAAGAAATCTTGTTATTTTTTTTGCACAGCCAACATGTCTATTCTCACAAACCTGAGCCTTCTTTCTTTCCCTCCATGTAATGTTTTACCAAAACACAGGTGAGACTTACACATACACACTCATGCACATGCACGAAAAAACAAGCCTGAAAACTGTTGGTTTTATATCTGTGACTTTTGTTCAACCCAGTCAGCTCTTTTTCTTTTTCCCCACAGTAGCTCTGGCATAGAAAACATGAGGGTTTCGATGGACGCAATGAATGTGGACCTTGCTTGGAATGAATCAACAGCAAATTACATGTATGACATTTGAGATTGAGCCTAAGCAGCCAGAGGGGACATATCCATAGGCAATAAAGTGTATACAGTTACAATATTGTGCACATACAGGGTATTATTAACATTGTAACATGATAAATAATACACAAAGTATATATACATGTATGATGTGTGATCTAACCTCTGTAACACAGATACTGTCATGTCTCTCTTATCCCTCCAGCCTAAAAATACCATTACAACTGAACTAAATGTCATGCAATTCAAAGATCTATTTTGATGCATCAAAAAACTATAATAAACAACCTGAAATTCCAAGCAATTTTTTTTTTTTTTTGTATATTACAACACAACAATGTCCATCAAGTAAATCATTAGACAATATTTGTAAATTCATCTGATGATCTCGGAATATGAGTACAAATATTTGATTACTTTCTACAAAACTGAATGTACTATACATGTATATATAAAAATAACGAGTTACTATGAATACTGCTGATTTACTGGCATTTTCTTAACACTTTTAGAAAAAACTTCAAAAATTTCTGTGCTGACAGAAACAAAACCTTAAATGTTAAGAGGAACTTAGAATCACAACTCCAATCCATTTATTTTGTATATCTTGTCATTTGGTTATTACAGGAACAATATGTTATGCCCTACATTCATACATGAAAAATATATTGAGTAAACTGTATAAATTTACTTCCTCATTCAAAGACACATCTCTACCAACAAACAAATTTCATTCTCATTTGGCTTTACTTACACTTATAAGACATATCATGTCTAATGCTAATCTCCTGTCAAAGACAGGCCACATAAATTCATAGACTTGATGAAATTTCTAAGTCTATGCTTTTCTACTCACAAACATTTTGATAATAAGCTAGTGAATCTTATCTTATACAGTCCAATTCTGTTGGCTGTCATTACCCAAATTGTAAACAAATGCCTCAATGATTGGAAACAAACTTCACAGCCAACAAACCAGTGAATAATAAATTAAATATATAAAATCTGATTCATCCAAAGAAGTTTTTGCCACAATCATTGTTTTTGGACTAACCTGTTTGAAGCAATCAGTAATTTCTTCTTATCATTCGTCATTGCTTTTTTCTTAGAAGATGTTCTACTGTGATGGTTTTTTAAAAAAATATAAAAAAATATCTGATCACGAATCAAATGAGAGAAATTAAAAAATGTGTGTGTTTTTAGAACCTCTGTATGATAATATTTTATCTTACGTCCACAAACAGAATTGCTGACTATCTAGAAACAAGACCGTCACTAATCAAATGTTTGCTCATACAGAGGACTGGCTTGGTTCAGGCACAGATATACATATATTATGTTTTGCACCTGAAAGCACGACACACAGAAAGAAAGCCAAAATGCAGGGTTATCACACCTGATGATCAAGAAACACAATGAATCAATGATGAATGAAATAAAAATTCTTACTGCATAAAACATAATTGTGGTATCTTTCAATGAATGAAAACATTGAACTAACTCACTTCCTTTAGTAATTTACATGGATTTGAGCATCATTCAAGATTTCCTTCTAACTGTTTCTCTGGACCTACATGTATACAGTGTCTTTTATTTTGTAAATTTGTTGCAAAACATTTCTGGATAGTTTAACCTTGCAGAATTAATACATGTACATAAACAAATTCAAAATACATGCAACTCTATTTTGTATGCTGTAGTTTGAGAGGCTGAACAAACTTAGAATGAAACAAGTATCAGTAAATTTGAACAGTCAGCTCATAATAATGAAGTGCGATGTGAAAGTAACTTAAACCAAATCCTGTGCTCAGTGATCTCAACAAAATGAATGAGTTTTCACATAAGTATGCATGAGTAATTAAAACACTATCTTTCATATAAAAGCTGACAATAAACCTGCAGTTCTATGATGATGAACCATAATACAAATAGTTCTACATTGAAAATACAGGCTCTTGTTGTATGTGGGGTATGTTGGTTTTCCTGGATGAAGAGTGATCATTTTACTTTTTAACATCAACCTGAACACGACAGTTTGTGATGACACTGAAAATCCCTAAATGACTGAACCCATTTTTTATATAACTAAAGCATATTGATGGTAGACATTTATATGTAGTGGGTGATCTCTAATTTTGAAGGAATTAAAATATATGTTCATTAACTAAATAGACAAGTTCAGGCATAGTCTCTGTAAACAGTGTGTAGAAGTAGAAAGACAAAAAGTAAGAAAAAGAATTCTCACACTTCACTGGGGTATTGCGAGCTTTAACTTTAAAGGAAGTAGATTTATGTCTTCATGGATATATGTACCTAAAAGACCACAAACTGAATATATCTCAGAGCTTTTGGAAAACAAAATGTTAAAAAAAAGTTGTACATTCCTTTCTGTTCCACCTTCTTACAAATTTCTTCTTTAGTCATTGTAAACTGACAAGAAGCATAGAGCCATAAACTGAAATTATTGCTCAAAGTGCCAATAGTAGAGTCTCGATTAAGCCCATCGGCCGGAAATTTCGTGCGTCTATTTTTAGAAGAGGGGCAAATGTCGAGC
>JBCAUA010000012.1:4374360-4394193 GCA_038406235.1 Peronia verruculata | reverse complement strand
GGGGAGGGGGGAAGAGATAGGGAGAAAGAGAAACATAAAGCGGTTTGCCGATGTCTTATCCTGAAGACTGATAGTCTGACTGTGTTGGTAGATCCACTTATAATCTGAATAGAAAAATACATGGAGAGCGGGGGGACAAGAGAGAGTGAGGGATGCATATTGATGGGGCTGGGCGAGAGAAGTTGGGTACCTTGGGTCATCTATGCAATGCAATCGAGATTTATATGGATAAAGAGACAGACAGATGCATGGACGGACAGACAAGCAGGCGTACAGGCTGGCAGGCAGACAGGGACAGACTGACAGGCATACAGGCAGGCAAGCAGACAAACAAACAAACAGATTTTTTTTTTTGTACTGTTATGGTCTCATTTAATGAACAAATTGAAAAACTCGGGTGCCACAGCGGCAAGCGGCTGTGTAACGTGCCTTTCGACCGCAGATTTTTAAAACAGCACTACCCGTAGCCCGTAATAAAGGCCAAGATTATTCGCTTCGAAAGATAATTTAAGAAGAAGAACCGGGGAGATGGATTCTGTTTCATCAACATTGAAGGGGGTTGCGGGTGTGGGGGAGGGGGATGAAGATGGTGTACCAGCTCAAGCAAAACACGTTATGTTTATGCAGATGAAACAGATGAAATTTTAAAAACTTCACAGAAATCCAAAGATAAAACACCAGTTTCACGTTTCACAAGTGCTGGGATTTCCGCAAGGAATGTGCTCGGATGAGAATCTTCAGGTAATCCCGCCTCCCCCTCCTTCCCTTTTGCTCTCATATGGAAAGTCCGAGATCAAAGATAAGAGTAATATATATTATGTAGGCATGGAGAAAGGTCTTGAAAGCATGGGATATTGGCTAACAATGTCTTGAACTAGACAGCTTCACTTAGCGATAGTGATGACTGGGTTGCGTTTTGTTTTGATGATGAATAAGCCACCATTTTAGGTGTATTATGCTTGCCCATGACCCATGACCCCAGTCTATTGCACTTTTCTATGAAACACTTCAGGTTTGACTTTGCCCTGTCAATGGAAAAAAAAAATGCCGTAATTTGTTCTATCGTTGTGCTTTTATGTGTCAAAAAAAAAAAAACAAACAAACAAACAAACAAAACAACTGGAATATAGTATATATCAGGTATGATGATAGATTAGACTCGGCGGATACACAGACATGATAATAATTCTGTATTATGTTGCATCATTCTGGGAAACCGGTTTAAAGTAAAACGTGAATTGCATGACCAGTCCGTGTAATAATACAATTGATGAGCATAACTTGAAATACACTTTCACTGAAATAGGACAAAAAGTGCACAAAACTATGAAAAGGGGCGGGGGGGGGGACCAAATTATGAACAACATTAACAACTACACTGACAAAGCCTTTAAATGGATGTGACTAATCATAAGATCAATAAAATTTATACAAATCCATGTGGTGAGTCAAGTGAAACAACCACTGCCTGAACAATGACAACTGTATCAAATAACAACAACAACAACAAAGACAACAATTAATAACCTTATGTACAACAGCAATATCAATAACCACGACATACAAGCGCACCATGACGTATTGTATATGTACATCAGTGATCCCCAACCCCTGGACTGGTACCGGTCAGTGGATCAATTGGTACCGGGCCGCACAAGAAATATTTAATTATTTCCTGTTTATTTACTGAGTCTCACGATTTTGTAGGTTCCTTTTATTATTATGCTACTTGTCACACACATCATGGTGACAGAAATCTATTCTTATTCATAATACAAAATGTTTTAACACACCTACAAATACACGTACGGACGTATCTACTTAGCATTTTCCCTGCCCCCCCCCCCCCCCGGGTCGCTGTAAAACTGCTAAACGTTGAACGGTCCGCTGCGATAAAAAGGTTGGGGTCCATTGGTAAACATCATCCAACTTAAAGCATAGATCGTGGAACTCTACGATCTATGTTATAACTCATAAATGCGTTGTCGGTTCAGCATTACACTTTAGGTGTATAAAAATACTTTGATCAACCCTTAACGTGTAAATGTATGTACCCACCGTATTAGGCACAATATAGCCGTTGTGCTGATGAGCTGTTTAACCCCAACACAAAACAAACCTTTTTACCCCAACACAAAACAAACAAGCAAACGTCATCCACCAATCTCAGATATTATGCATGCACTATACCCCCATGATTCCGAATGATTACATTTTACTGAGATACACTTCCGGTCGGCCAACACGTGAGGAACTGCCGCGTCCCGCTAAGACCCCGACAACGTGATGAAATGCCGAAGTTTTTCCTGTATTTTTTTTGTTTTTGTTTCTGTTCCAAGCCAAAAAAAAACAAACTGTCATTAGTTTAGAAAAAAAAAACCCGAACTTCACGATTCAAGTAATAACAATGAACCATGTTTTTCAGCCAGTTAGCTTACTTCCCTTTGCCAAAAATAAGAGTGTAGATAAGCATTGCAAAGAAGGTAAAATCAATTTAAAATTTTGAAAAAAAAAAAAAAAATGATAATATCATATGGTGAATTTCTCACACTTTCCTCTTACTTATGTTCCACACAAGCCAAATAGTGATTATTTCCTCCTTTACAAACAATGCTTGTGTCATACCTTTTGTATTTGGCAAAGACAAGTAATCTGGCTGACAGTCAAAATGCCTCATTCTATTAGTACTATACAGCTCATTAAACACAGTCACTTTTCAAACTTAACTTTTATTAATATCTTAGTGAGATATTCTCATTTATCTTACAACACTGAGTTACAAGGGACCGGGGAGCCGTGGATTTAAGAAGGACCATGAAAAGATCCGGAAGTACTTCGTTACGTCTGAAAGACCATAACTCAGTGGGAGACGGCCCAAAGTGTGGCTAGTAGTTACGCTCTGAACAAGGGAACCGCACCGCCGAATGGCTCATGACTGACTTCATTCTCATCCGTGTATAAAGACAATTTTCATTCACTTTCTTGATCCCACATTGTGCGACAGTTAAAGCAAGAACTCCCCCGGCAGTAAAGGTGAAAACGAGCGAAAAAAAAATAAAAAAATCCGTCACTCGCACAAAGGGATAGTGCTAGTATAGAGACGCCATGGCCAGATACGACGACAATCGTTTAAGGCGAGTTACAGGATACCACAATAAGCAGCTGAGTAGGCCTACATCTATTCAAACCTGCCTTTATCAAGACAAAACGTCGCAAACTGAGCATCTTCACTTTGTTTACTCTTATCAAATTTCATTTTCATCAAATATCCATGCTTTATGCAGTTATTCCCACTACGACAAACGGGCCGATCAGTTCAAGAAATGACAAAGATGTCCCCAGTCCCTAAGTCTCGCAAATACTAACTCTCATGACGTGTCACCTACAGACCCATTGATTCCTCACCTCACAGCATGTCAGCGCAGATGCCACTTCAAGCCAATTCCCTGCCTGGAGAGTACTGTATGTGACATTCGAAGAGAGATGCCGACATTATACAGATATAAATTCTATCAGATTCGGGTCTAATGCTTCAGATGCGTCGCCATAATTGTATTTATCTAACCAGCGAATGCAATTATCACCACTGATGAAGTATTTTCCTCTCCTTTTGCTTACCACATTATCACTTTTAAAATCGTCACTAGATGAACGATGCCCTCTCTCTTCTTTCTCCTTTTCTTTCCCTCCCTCTAGATATGGCTTTTCTCTCATCACCCTCTGAGTCTTAGTACCTTAATTTTGGCCTTCTCTGCCCATCTGCAAAACCCAGTTCTACAAGAGCTGATTCAAAGTCTTTCTTCCCCCCCCCCCCCACCCACCAAAATTACGTCTATAAACCCCTGAATAATATCTCTTTCTGTAACATTTCCTTATTCGTTTTCAGTACCGCTATAACAAGACTATGATCAAAGAACCTAGACTGACACTTTGTCGGGCATAATAATGGTCTGAGAGAAGAACGAGCTGCACATGATCCAGCTCAGAGATAGGAGGATTCAAGCTTAGTCTGTCAAAGGAGGATTGATGTTCTGTGGTCATTTTTGTACAAACCCTTGAGAGGTGACTGGCCTGCTAGCTACAAAGAGCTTTGTCTTGGCAGAGCCCTGGACGACGACTAACTACTACTACAACATCTATGCAGAGGACTGAAATAGTATGTCTGTATCTTACAGTAGTCTGAAGTGATATTTAGATGCTCTAGTGTGTTTTTCGTTACCAAAGTTACTGATGTTTGACGATGAAGATGGTCTATTAGTACTACAGCAATTGCACGTGAAGAACAGCATACTAGTGATCAGAATCTTATGGCCTTTTCTGTCTTGTCTCTTTTGCTCATTGGTGACTTTCACAGGCCGGTGGCCCCCGCTTCTTTCAAACTAGAGGTAAATATGTAGGCAGAAACACAAACAACTACAACAGACACAGCTTGTGTTGCTTTCAAGGTAACACTGTGCTCCATTCAAGGTAACACCACATGCGTAGAAGTAGTAGTTCTAGTAACATGACATGCCGCACCTGACGTTTTTACGGATGCGTGTACATATTCTTACTATATATAACTTGCCCCCTGTCCTGCCGAGACAGCCTGATCATAAATTCTGAATTCCCGACCCTGACCCATGTAGTGAGCTATGAGGTGCTGGCACCCTTTGCTAGCACCATCGCTGTGCTGTCATTCTCTTTCGGCGAGTACCAACGAGTTTTGAGAAAACGCGTTTTGGCCTGAAAACTCTCCTTTAGACAACATAACGATCTAGTTTTGCAATATCATGATGAACAAAATGTATTTATTACAGAATGAAGTCATCTAGTGAACAGTTTTGTAATTAGTTGTGTAGAAAATAGAGGAAAACTAATCAAAACTGTTGAAAAAAGGTGTTCTGTCAAAGCAAAGAACTCTCGCAATAGAACTCAGTCTATAGGGAATTGGTACTTTACTTGCATACCGCAGTGAGTAGCCAGCCCGCAGAGCTCCAGGCTCCACAAGTCGCAATGGATGCAGCTAGTTACCCTCAGTACCCAGAACACAACCTATCACCACTATCAGCCTATCAGTTCTCTATTCTAAAGGGATTAATCGCTTGTAATGTGTGTATGTGCATGTGTCTGTGAGGGAAAAAAGATACTTGCTTGGACAAAACGCCCTTTTTTTGTGTTTTAGTTTATCGTAGTTTAATCCTATAAGTGTCTACTGGCTGATCTGCTAAATATATTTTGCATTAGAATGACGTCATATAAATACACCTGTCATTTCTCAAGGTGTTTCGTCCTATATGGCCTTGTAGGCCGAAACTGACGAATCTTATGCACCAGCAAATATAGCAGCAAGAATTGGACCCTCCGGTAGTTTCAACTGATACTTTTCGAGTTAAGTGTCTATTCCCTCTCTCCATCCCGACTGAAACCTAACTTTGCACAATATCAACCTAGTGAAACACTTCATTCTGTATAACACTGTGTTTTCTTCATGGAATGGTGAAGAAGAACTAAATCACAATGTTCTCGAAACAAACTTTTCCAGTCAAGTAACAGGGCGTTCTGTCAGAGAACATAAGAGAAATCGTAAAGGCAGCCCTATCACGATGCAGCCGTAGCAGTAGTAGTTGCAGGCATATAACCTCATTGCCATTCCTCAGCTCCCGCCACCTATCACACTGATCCCCTTGAGGAATCGAGCAGATCAATCAAGCGGCCTTGCTCTCTCCCTCTCTCCTGCCTGCAGGAGGACAAATTAGCCCAGGAATTTCTTCAAGGTACGCCCGGGGCAGGTAGTCCGCAAGCCATCTACGTCATTAGCACTGTCAGAGGCCACTGGATGGGAGGATGGAAGGGGAGGGGGCAGAATGGAAGGCATATAAGGGGGAAATGGGAGGGGGGGGGAGACCAAAATGGTCCTCTGTGGTCTTTGCTTGGTCGATACTTAAAGACAAGGCAGATGATACGTTTGAGTCATTTTTTTTTTTTTTTTACCTTTATGCGTCTGTGGTGATTGCAACAAGCAAACAACAACTATGAAAACAAAATAACCGTAACAAATATACATCACACCCGAAAGAACAGCGATAACAACAATCCCAATAACGACAACAACAAGCACAGCTCATAACATACACAATAACCCCCGTCCGGAGGCTGAAAGGCTTACCAAGACAGCAACGGCTACAGCAATAATGGCGACAATAAGAATAAGAGCGAGGAGAACAAAAACATCAACACCACCACTACAAAACAATACCCCATACACGGCAGCCTTTAAGCTATATTCTTCACTTTTGGGCTATGGAATGGACTTGAGTCTGAAAGTAACACCATTTAATGCTGAAAACTACAACCATAACAGATAGCCGGTTTGTGAGGCGAGGGGACTGTTAGTATAGGGGACTGTTAACATAGATCTATCAGTATTAAGTAGCATCACAGCTGACTCTTTGGAATTTAAAGATTGAACAAAAAGAAAAAATAAATCCACAAAAAACAAACTGGAAAATTCCAAGACCCCCCCTTAGAAATAAGAGTTAATATGATCTCATTTTCATCACTGTATGTGCGTATCTTGATTCCGTGTCACATACTAGCTGGGAATGCTTCACAAGGATTGTCTAATCATACTGTTTTAAGCTGAGTAGCGCCGGTATTTGTTTGTCTGGTTTTTGTGCCTTTTTTTTTTTTTTAACTCGTTCGTGACCAAATGGATATTCTCAAACGACTACACTGTATTCTGCATTCTGGATGGAATGTTAATTTTCACCACAGATCTTTCTTTTATTTCAATCCACCATTTCTTAAACACAAATTCATATTCCTAGTAAGGACCACTTCGCTAATAAAGATCTACAGCCTAGACAATGGGTTTATCCTGAACTTGATCATCGACAAAAAGATCTAGATCTATCATTTTAAATTTTGTTTCAATGACCTTTACTTTGTCTTCCTTTGTTTCATTTTTTCCCACAATATCCCACGCCCCGCCCGCTCTCCACAAACTCCTTTCTATGCCGAAAATTTATTCCTCAAACCCAAAGATTCCACTTAATGTCCAAGGAACGATCTGGTCAAAGCGATCAGCCTACTTTGCATTAGCATTCCCTTCCACAGCACATAATGTCATGACAGTATATTTATAATGCAACCTTAATACTACCGAAAACAATAATTGCATTTTTTAAGCTTAATAAAGATATTAATGTCATCATAGAAACATAGACTCAAGCAGTTACAACTGACAACTTTAAAGGTTGACCAGAGATGTACAGCTGTTAGTCCAAAACAAAATCCCAGTCCTGTGAACTCTCCACTGAATTATACGATATCTCCATTTTTGTATTTTGCCTCTTTGCCGGAACCACTGGATCTCAACCAGTCGGACATCGAAAAAAATTAAGACTTTTGTTCACAATACAAGCTGCTGAAGCTGTTACGATTTGCTGAGCAAAAACACGGCCTAGTGTTACACAAGAACCAGACAGCTTCTATCCCATCCTGGAATTCTGTCTGGAACTTTGAGATTGTCGACATCAAACAGACAGAAAAACGCAGAAAATCCCGGCTATGCATGCAGACAGAGGTGTTGGGTACAATGAATAGGAATTTCGTGCACAGTGACATCCTTTGATACTTGGAAAAATCTCTAAGAAGATAAAAAAACAACAACAAAAAAGAGCGGGATGGGATGGGGGGGATGGTTTGGGGGTGGGGTGGGGGTGTGCAAAGTAAAGATATCCATTCCCCTGTTACATATCCAAGAGTTTACTCTTTTTTTTTATATATATATATTTCAAACCAATAGATCGCTGATCTTGCTATCTTCTGTCTCTTTCTCTCTCTCTCTCTCTCTCTCTCTCTGTTTCTTTCTCCGCCTTTCTGTATATGTATCTTTCTTTCTATGCATGCATATATATCCATCAATTCACTGACCCATTCACTCATTCACTCACTCACTCGCTCACTCACTCACTTCTATGCATGCATACGTGCATGCATCCATCCATCCACCCATGCATCCATCTACCCATGCACCCATCCATCCATGCATCCATCCACCCATCCATCCATGCACCCATCCATTTATCCATCCCTCCGTCCGTCTGTCCGTCCTGTGACACTGTAGTCTGCTGTCTGTTGTGCTGACATGGGTGTCAGCAGAAGATGCTTGGGCCATCCGTATTATGACATAATATATACACAAGCATCGCGAAATACACACATCGGTTTATCACGACGTATACCTACACCTACAATACCTTCAAATTTCAAACACTTGGCCACAGCCCTTTGACAATACCTTGGGCCTATTCTGTCGACAGGAAAGAGAGGGAGGTCAGGTATTGATGCAACAGGAAGAAAAGATCACCTGCGGCACAAACTGTACACAAGATCTAAGCATTTCAGGTTTTTGGGGGGAGGAGTTTTGTTTTGTTTCGCTTTTCTTTGATCCGTTGCAAGTGGGGTAGATAGAGGACCTGCCCACGCTAAAGACCTGGTATGGGTTCACAGATACGAGAGCAGAAACTGAGGACAAATCCTCATTCATCCTCCCCCCCCCCCCCCCTTTGTTCTTTTCTCTTCCAATTCTTACTAATTCTCTTTTTGCACCATCGCTAAAAAAAAACAAAAAAACTCAGAATCATTAGTTGAGCTAACAGAATGTAACGTAAAACTTGACACTTCCACATGCAAAAAGGACAGAAATTGAGAGTGACAAAAATATGTCATCTGTTTGTTGTTTATTTTCCTCCTCATGCAGGTGAAGAGCAAGAAAAATTAATGATTTCATCACATGCAGAGCCACTTTACAATACAAAAAAAAATGTGCACAAATCTGCTCTGGGTGTTTCACATTTTAAAAGTTAAAAAAAAGTTAAAAGTACCATCTCTTGACCCCCCAAGAGGGGAAATTGTCTTGGCCATTTCAGACCTCGTCGCCGCAGTGCAGCGCCACTGTACTTCCCCTGATATACATCAGGTACCCGTTTTACAGATGGGTGGGCTGAGGAAAATTGTGTGTTAAGTATCTTTCCTAAGGATACAACATGCTACCGTTGCGATTCGAACCGCCGACCTCTGCTTCCAAAGGCCGCAGCACAAACCACTGAGCTAACACGCCACACAGATTTTGTACACAGATCGTCATCTTATTACGAGGCACAAGCTTCAGATTCTATTCCAAGCCATCTGTCAGAATCTGCCTACAGACTGAGAAATTATAAATATAATTATGTCCATGATCCATAACATTACCATTTTCAGTTTTAATTTACTTCTCTCCTTCCTTCGGCATGTTGAACGTCGTCCATAGAGTCCCTGCTGAAAGCAAACAATTGAGACTTCAGAAATGAACACCACTCAGCGCAAATACTTCGCCTGCAGCAGAGCCGATCACCGTAGATCTACTTTTTAGTTTATTATCAAGTTTGTATGTCGGTTTTTACGTCTATGATATAGACAACAAAGCCATAAGCTATAACAATGTCCAATAATTTATTACTTTTCTTCATTTCTCGTGGCGTTTAGAAAGAAATTACAGTGCATGACTGATAAATGTGCTACCTGTCTTTACTCCCCTAGTGGCATCAAGAACAAAGTAACAATAAACATTGAATAATTTGCTGCATGCCTTACTCAGTAGGGCGTTATAAACAAAGTTGTAGTACAAAACTGATGAATTTTTATGTCTTTACTTTCACTGGCACTAAGAACAAAGTATAATAGTGATAAATTTGTTACTCTTCTTTACTCCATAAGGCGCTAATAATAAAATTATATTATAATATCTAATACAAATGCAATTTGTTTCCAGCCTCTCAACTCGCTATGATGTTAAGGACAAAGTTACAGAATAATATCGGTAAATCTGTTATTCGTCTTTGCTCCCTGTGGTGTTAAGAATAAAACTACATTATGGTATCGATAAATTAAAATTTCTGCCTCTTCACTCCCTGTAGCTTTAACAACCAAGTTATAGTATAATATTGATACAGTTAATGGCTGTCTTTATTCCTTGTGATGTTCAGAAGATAGCCACATTATACTATCGATCACGCGTTCAGTCCGGCCCACATAGTACGACTCGACAGTGCTGCAACCAGTTGTTTTGACTAGCTTTTTTTCTATTTTCGTTCCTCCTTTGGGGAACAAGAAGCAGATGAAACACGTTTGATGAATTTGCTGGATGACAATCTTTAGCCGAATCATAACCGACTGCACGTCAAAAAAATGACGGCACTCATGACCCCACCCCCCTTAGCAGTTATATAACCGGCTAAAGCAATTATAGGTCGACTGGTCAGCTAACCTCCAGTTATGGTTATGACAACCTTCGATTATGCACAACATTGATAAAGGCCCAAATAAAAGTACACCTGTACTATCCAAACACTCAATATTTCGGGGACCATAGATCTGGTTACTACATGTTCTTTAGACATTTCATCTATTCCTCGCAACGCAAAAATAGCGGGGTGTATAAAAATACATTATACTACAAAATTTCTCGTTAAAGTTCATTTCGCATCAATAATATTTGAGTACTGTGAGAACAGTTATAAGATCTACATCATTAAATGTATTCCTCAAGAAATAAAATCAAAAAGAGAAACAAAAACAAACACGACATCATATTGAGATCAATGGCATTCCCAAAAATTACGACCCCACTTATTTAAGCCTTCCATGCAGCGCAGTGCAGCAATTTCACAGCCATCTAGCCCGGCTCCCTGCTGGCCGTTATCTGCCAGACAGGTAACCTTCCAGGCGGGATCTAATGATACAATGACAAAACGGCTTGTCTTCAAAATTCAGTTATCACCACCTAACTTAAGATCCAACTTTTTACAACAATAAAAGATAATCTATTCCATTATTGTATTTTTTTCAGTAAGTTCATAAAGTGAGGTCGCAAAACTACAGTTTTTGGATTTTCTCAGTACAGCGTGTTGAAAGAAATGACGTTTTGTCTAAGTATGAAAGGCAGTTATACTTCCAGAGATGGCTGGACTTGCCTGGTGCACTACTGCACGTAAGCTTAGAATATCGCAGGCGGCGCACTTACTCATGCACAATGCACATTCATATAATCCAAGGGGTGGGCAATGAATGGGGGCAATGTTCATACATGCACGAGCATCCCGTGTATTCCGACCTCCTTGGCGTGAATTCGCGGTATGTGCAGAAGGAAAAAAAAAAAAGGGGGGGGGGGTGGGAGAAGAGGCGGTGAAAATTTAAGGGAAGCTGGGAATTTGATACATGTACTGTTTTCCCCCTCCCGTAATGAAATTAATTTTGAAAATCGCTGGCTCATAAACAGAAATGCTCTCCATCCAAGATGTTATCCTGGTGACCCGATTATGAGATTCCGAGCAACCAGTTAGATTTAACACAGTAAAAGGTGAGGCCTTGCTGAAAGTTCGATATATTTCTTATTACTTAATCTTTAAGCCAGTATTTCGTACCTGCGTTTCTCAGCCCCAGATCAATCTTTTTTTTTTTTTTTAATGTTCGCTCTAAACGTTTCAAGCCTCTAACACTTAAACAGATGCTATTCCACAAGGTGCACAGTTCGAGTGAAGTACTCGAAAGAGGAGCGGCCAAGAGCAAGGGTGGGATTTTTATTTTACGGCATCACATCAGAACGATGCTGGCTACACAGCGCCACAGACAGTATCGGCGGCATTCTGATGTAAACACATACAATTAAGATATATATACGAATATTAATGTCCGTAAAAATCTAAGATGTCTCTGTATGATATGACCAATCCAAACATCTTTGTTTCTATTATACTGAATCAATCATTAACTTCATCTTTGAACTCACTTCTATTCAGTTCAAATTTCTTTTATTAAGCCGTCCAAATGTCTATCTATAAGCTATCACTCAATCCATCTAATCACAAAATAATAATAATAATAATAAAATAATAAATAAATAAATAAATAAATAATACATGATGCAGTTATAACAAGCAACCTTGGCTCAATATTTCATTCATCCTATATTTGTCCATCCTTCTTACTATCCATCCATTCCTTTGGCCCAATCACTTCCAGCCATTGTCCCATCCTTCCCCAACACCATGAAATAGCCACATCTATCTTTCAGCATGCACTATTTAGATAAACAATGCGCAACATTCAGATAACATAGGGCGGACTAAAAACCTTCTTCACTGCATTAATGATCGAAACATTTGAACCAAAATAATAATAATACATTATCAACCCAATTATGCCCATTGTCCTTTTGTAAGGACACTTTAAAAAAAAAAAACGACAATTATTTACATAAATTAATAATCTAAAAAGCAATGATTGTTTCCTTAGTAATTCCAAAATGTTAGATTTGATTTCTCCCTAGCCAATAGCTTCCAGTCCGATTTTCAAAGGTGCATTTTTTTTTTCTGGGAGGCTAAAACTGAGAGAAACACACACACAACAAAATACTCCAACCATAAAAATAAATGTTTAAATAAAACGGCACTGCCAATGCAGAGCCGTTTCCTCAGGCTGTATGCCAGTGCTTGATCCCAGTTGCCCAAAGGAACGGCCCTCAGAGCATTGCAGACTGGAACGCGCTCAGTTCATTTAGGTCTATATTACAGCATGCATAATACAACAGTACAGGTGAGTCACCATGTTACACGTGTGTAATTTTGACAACTACTGATTGCCCTTTACGTACTTTGGAAACCCTACACATTATAAGTTTATATATATGTACTAATTGTTACATAAGAACGGAGAACAAATTTGGCCCAATATAGCCCTCATGACACTGTATCTTCAAATCAAAAGCTCAACAAGTCAACATAAATATCAATGAATTAAACGACCAGATCAATATATAGAGAGAGCGAGAGTCTAGCTCATCAGCTTTGCGCACACTATCATTATATTATGTGGCACCGTCTTTTCGTGATCGCTAGAGCATGGCAGCCTGTGCCATTATGCTTGTCGCACTTTGATATGGATCTTTTCCAATAAATGCCAGGAAATTTTTGCTGTCGCTCGTTTGTAAACAAACTCGCTACCCCTGAACTGCTACGCTTCAGAGCATATCATTTCAGCCCGATACTCTTCAATATTTCACATCGATTAGGAAATCAGAGTCAACGGAGCCCAACTATGTCAGGCTTCATGAGCGACCTGAAAAACCCAAGAAGTGTCACGAAGCCGTTCTTGTTCAGGGAGTAGACTAGATCATTCAGTTTGCATGATACGAGTTACTTTGCAAATAACATTCACTACTGTGTACATGTAACAAGATGCTCGTTTGTATTACCATTTAGGTCTGAACTGTCATTATTATTATTTTTTTTAAAACAAGAATCCATCTGACAACTGATAATGTCGATGAGCTTTGATGTTATGCTTTAGCACCAGTCCGAAATCGTTCATCATATTCTCATGTTCTGCCGGCCACGAGATTAACCAAAATCCCTATGTTTTTCACGTCAGGAGATTTAATCATCTATGCATTTTCCATGGAACTGCTGGAGGGCTTAAGCATCGATGATTATATAATATGAATTGTAATCAGACTTAAGACATTATAGTTTATCTCTTAAGGTGATAAGATGATAATGGCCTGAAGGTGATAAGATGATTTCATATTTCATCGTACTATATATACTACTACTATTACGTAAACTACCTCTATTACTAAAGTAACCACTACTACTGCTACTGCCACTGCTACCACCGCAAACAACTACTACTGTTACTGCTCCATTACCACCACTACTACTACTTCCACGACTACTGCTAACTACTACTACTACTACTACTAACACCACCATATCACACTATCACTAACACAACTACCAAACTGCTACCACTACCACCACTACCACTACAACTACCACCACCACCAACAGTAATACCCTTTCTACTACGACTACGCCTCGTATAAATCCTGAAAGGAATTCCTACGCAAAGTATGATGAGTCCGATGCTAATCTTTGATCAGATGGATTCCTTGGTGGCGTTTGGGTTAAAAAAAAAAAAGAGAGATCCTTTCCACACTTTGATAGGGTTATGGCTTGGATATTAACTTAAGGCTGAAAAACAAAAACAATAACTGCAAAAGCCAAAGGGAGTGTTTCTCGGAAATAATAACAGTACCAAAACAATTAACCCAAGTAGACCACGTGCTCTACATTCATGCTGGATGACGACGGCATCAAACTGACATCCGAGACAATTCTTACTGAAAAATGGAGAAGACAATATCAAAACGTCTCCATCAGGCAGAAGAGTTAGTAACATATTAATTCTAAGGCCAACTGCTGATCTAAGCTACATAAACATAGATCTAATAGTGTCCGCAGAATCTGTCGGAGTGGAAGCGTTTCTATGATAACACATTATTCACGTCTGAGGAAAAGAATGTAGATGCACAGTACATTAGTACTCGCTCGCTGGCCGTTCCATTAAAAGACATCTAGTCCACGGAACTGGATCCACTGTCATATTTTAAAACAGGTTAGGCATTAGGTTATAGTTACGGTTAAGTTAGGGGTTCATTTAGGATTATAGGCAATATGGTACCTGTCCAAGCCTGCGCAATTGATCATAGTGCCTTTCTATCCGCGGTCTTACAGCATTATGAGTAACAAATTATACATCTTTTAAATAAGCCTATAACTGTGGTTATGTTTTCTTAATGTGTAAATTTGCAAATTGCATGTCATCACAGCAAATTGAATACTCCCGCATTTTTCTACCGACACATGGGTTAAAAACATTTACAGCAAACGTGAGTGAAGAAGTTGAAAACAGTTACAGTTACAGCAAAACATGACCCCATTTCAAAGTCACAGTGACTCAGCCAGCAAAAGAAACAGGGCAGACTCCAGGAGGCAAGTGCTCCTGGAGAGGCTGACACAGCTGCTGATAAAACTTTAAAGTATGGTGGAGAGAATGAAGATAAGATGACCGGACTCTTGGTTTCGAACAATTACACGTGTAGCTTGGCGTGACCCAGTTTCAGACTGCAAGACTCAAGTCATTGAGATAAACACCAACAACACATAGGAAAGAAAGAAAGAGATAAAGACAAATCCACGAGTGTGGGCAATTGAGGGAGGGGGAAGGATGATGAGAGAGAGAGTGAGGAGAGTCGTGGAATACTAGAAGAATCACTTTTCCATATAATATTGTTTCTATCAGTGGACAAAGCTCAAGTATGGTGGGAAGGCAGATGGAAGGTTGGCCATACTTTTGACCTGATACAATTCCATGTGTAGCTAAACCAAACGTTATCCATTTCCAGAGGACCTGGCTCGGTGATAGAGATACATTAAATATGACAACATGAAATACCAAACAACGACTAAGTAGTCAGTAAAGATGGGAGGAGAAGGAATCAGGGGGATGAAGGGAAGAAGGGAGGGTGGGGTGTTCTCTCTCTCTCTCTCTTACAGCTATTTATGAATACCATAAATCCAGTCTATAAATAAAAATAATAATAACAATAATAATAATAATATAAAACAAGGGGAAAGACAAGTCACAAAAGAGTCACTGGCAATGGGGTTTGGCATCTGCTTCTCATGGTGAAAACAACTCACGTCAGTGAGGTTGTGGGTTCGACTGTGGCCTTTGTCACGGTTTGACTCACAGGCCCTCCCACTGGGAGATGAAAGGGCATGAAGTTTGAAAACCTCCATTTTTTTCAGTGACTCAATCCACTGGATTCCTCTATGTAGAGAAGCCTGATGTCTAGCCCTCTCAAATAAGGGTGAATATATTTCAGTGATCCCATGTGTACGTTATCCTTGGCAGTTGAAAATGAACTATAAGTGGAGTGCTGCTGTCTTGGAAAAATTTCCAAATTCTTAATTTCTAATTCTATCCACAAAAATTCTCATTAAAGAAAAATAACAGGCAGTCATTTAGAGCTGAGATAATCCTACTTTCTTAGGATAGAAAGGTTTAAGAAAAATAACAAGACAAGTTACTGGGAATGGGCAACTGCAGAGGAGAATATGGGAGGAGATGAAGGGAGAAGTGGGGAAGGCGTAGTGACACACTGGAAGAATCATTCTTCCTGTAGATACCATAACCCAATCACAGAAATAGAATGAAACTACAGAACGACAAAATACTCCGTAGAAATGGATGGACAATTGCTGAGAAGGATAAGGGAAGGGGAGGCGAGGGAGTAGAATGATAACATACTGCAAGAATCAGTTTCCACAGCTATCTGTTCATCATACCATGAAAATCTACATCCACAGCATCCACTACTAAACCTCATCTCACCCAGTGTCATTTCTCCACTCTGTATTTTAACTGTATTGTACACCATGTAATGAAATTGGGCATATTCCAATTTTCTAGCAATAGTAAAGCACCATAAACTGGTGTGGTATGGCCATATCACGTGATCTTCAGGCCTTGCAAAGACGATCTTGCAGGGTACCATTTCAGGAGGAAGGAGAAGAGGCAGACAAAAGAAGAGATGGGATGGCAACATACTAGAGTGGACAGGTCAGGAGCTTAAGGACACCCTGAGAAAGGCAGAGAACAAGGAGGAACGGACGTAGCTGATTGTTAAATCTTCAGAGGTGCCCAAAAGGACAACTGGTCTACGGAAACGATAATGATGATGATGATGATATACATCATGTCTCATGAGCTACCACAAAGTAAATGTAAATTAACCTAATTAACAAAAACATGTGAAACTAAACTTTATGCTAATATATAATTCACTGGAGTTTTCCTGCTTCAAACACATATGATGCAGAGATCTGTATTTCAGCAAAGAGCAATGATGACAGAGCAAACTTTTTTTTATGTAGAACAGTACTTAAAACAGACAAAAGCAAGACAGAAAAATATCCACACACACATACCACAGTTAATTGGCAGAGACATGGACACACAAGTACAGAAATATCCTTTAAAATCATCTCTCAGTGGCTCAAATTACAATTATGTTATGTTAGCAAATAGTCAATACAGGCACCAAAAAAGGATGAAGAAAAAAAAAAAATTGAGGAAAATGACAAAAGTTTTGCCAAAAAGAGTTGAACATTGGACACTGTCCTTTAAAATCAGGTATTACAAACAGATCCAAAGTTTGCACAAATGTAACTTTTATCATTCTCAGGCACAGATCGCCTTTAAGAATGTAATACGGACTGCATTATAAACTGCTAAAAATGACAACAAAATGACCCTATGAAAATAAAAATACCTTGGAAGGAATGAACTTTCTGACTTAAGTTAAATCTGCACTAATTTACAAAATATTTTGTCTTGACCCCCTATGACACAACTATGTGTTCTGCTCATTCTTTTTCTCTTAACTGTTTTATTTTGAGTAAACTTTACATTTATTTCGTAGAAAACTGAATATCATGGTCCTCTTCAGTTCAGAGTACAAATCGACTGATGCTTTACATAGGCCTACAGTTGAGAACTGGCTGTTTAGTCATCAGCTGAAATCATTTTGACATGAACTACCATGTGATAACACTCTAAGCTGACATGAAGGACAGATCCTACATCAAACAAGAAAGGTGATATTAGATCTCCCACATAGCCTACTTTGCAGACCTAAATCAGCACATTTCTATTTCCTGCCTTTTGACAAAAAGTTTCAAGGTAATAAATGGGCTTCATTTTTTAGTAGGTACCTTACTCTACAACATGACGTTCGATATGGTGAGACAAAAACTGCCTGGATGCAACATTTTACACAAGATCTGTATCACAGCAGGAACCGAATCAATCTCTTTTCAGTATCTACCAAACTTATGATGATCAGTAGAACCTAGCTAAAACACTATGTCCTGACAAATAGTTGGTGATTTTCAGATAGTAATACCGGGACCATCTGAAAATTATCTCATGAAGTATTGAGCTTTAAACAGTAAAGCACTGCCATTAAGCTACTTAGTTAAAAAAAAAATCAAGGTTGATCCTGTTACTATACTATGATGACTAAAATAAATTTGGTTTAGTTATAGTTTTATACTGAAGAACGGATGATAAATTTCCAAACCCTGCCTGTACCACACTCTTCACTTTACTATGCTTCATACAAGTAGTTTTGTATATTTATATCGAAAGATGAAGAAGACACACATAATCTTCAACATTATAACAAAGAGATGCAGACCCAATATTTCTCTAAAATCCATTCACTCTATTTTCTAAATTCAGACAAAATAAACTTTTGTAAGTAATGATCCGTCCAGATATTCAATTTTTTGCCCTTGCTTATCTTTCAGACTGAATGCACAGTGGACATTCTTATGCCATTTCGAATCAATCCTCTCTATAAAGTCTTTGAAAAAATGGTTCAAATACATGTCCCCAGGATTATGGGATAATAAGAAATGTGATCCAGAATGGAATCAATGAAAATAATTCTGCTGGTTAATTAAGAATCTTAAATGTGGTCACTGAATGGGTAAACCATTAAGTTTCTTTTCTTGTCACAAATAAAATGTTGCAAACAAGTTTTCACTGAATCCTGTATGATAACACGTAGACGTCTATATATTGTATTTGAAGTCAAAAAAAACAAAATTCCCAGATACAAATCTTTTATGAAAAGTATTCTCATTCGAATATGATGAACCATCATATATGACAGTCATTTATACTTTTCCCTTATTATAAAAATAACAAACTGTGGGCGTGAAGGCATGTATTGGTGATTGGTGTAAAGTAAAACTTCAGTGTTTCTGATGTGAAATAAGTTTCAAATTTGCAAAGAACACATACTGGAGTGTTTATTCTATATGAGTAGCCTATGTACAACAAACTTAAGTCGTGAAAATAATTTTGATTTCTATTACTACTACACAAACTTACACAGTTGGAGTGACAGACCAATTTATTTACAAAAGCATAATTGCCACAAAATGGCCCTACACTAAAATATTCTTGTTTAAAATTACCGACAATATCATTTTATCTTATTCCGATTGGTCAGTGGAGAAATTCCGGTTATTAGTATTCATTGACTAAAATGCTAATTGGGGTTAAAAAACGCCGACAGCAACAGTGTCAACAATGACCTGTAGCTCTGCAACTCTTGCTTAGGGGAGAGCACTGTGAAAACAGAGAAATGTACCCGAACTCTGACACTTACCAAGTTGGAGCATTTGCTCCAGTTTTTTCCTGTCTACCCGAAATCTGTCTTCCACAAATCCTGGGTCCCGTTCAATGTTCTCCTCTCTACTCCCTTGGGATTCCGTTTCAAGACTATCCACTCCATTATCTCCTATGAATAAGTTTTCTCTCATCCTCGTAGAGAGCACGGAAACACCTTCCGCCATAGCATACTTGTTGTTATGTGAGAACGAGGCTTGCAGTCCCGAGTCAAAACTTCCAGCACCGAACCACCCGTAACATCGCCAGCCGCTTCTTACAGCAGGCGTGAGAGTGCGCGTGGTGGTTTCCTCTAGCTCTGGCACCGACGGCACCCCTTGCGTCCCAACGTTGATTTGGTGCCTGTTCTCCTCTCTTTACCCTCGTTCTTTTCCTCATTTTCGTTCCGCTTCCTCTCAAACAAGTGGTTCTTTGAAGCATCACAGATTTCATTTGGCTTACCTTCTTCCGAAAAGAGGCCGTTTTTTTTTTTTTTTCTCCATTTCATGCTTCAAGAAAGCTTTGACATATAGGTCTAATTTACTTTAATAAACATAAAGAGACGCAGTTAAAAGGATGTAAATTAAACAAAGATGGGCACGCGGCACTACCCGTTATTACGGAAAATTTTCCATCAAACACACACGTTTGGTTGGGGGGGGGGGGGGGGGGGGGGGGGGGGGGGGGGGGGGGGGGGGGGGGGGGGGGGGGGGGGGGGGGGGG
>JBCAUA010000012.1:4361828-4371982 GCA_038406235.1 Peronia verruculata | reverse complement strand
AAGCCTACATTTGTTTGAGTAAGGGTTTTTGTTTGATCCCCCCCCCCCCCCCCCCCCAATTATTCACAACTGATTGAAACTAACATCCGCTGGCAAAATCTCACAGAACCTCTACTATTCAGTAGTCTATGAAAGTCACTGACAAAAATACAGATAAATAATAAAAAAAAACACATAATGATTATGACCTCATAGATAAAGCAAAGGAAACTGCCACTAGAAAGACACAAACTATGAAATTTAGAAAAATCAGTTAAATTTTGCAAAAGAAAAAAAAATGTTTCTTTGAAATGATGCATCAAACAAGATTGACATGTAATATGAAAGAAAGAATTCTGACATTCAAAACAGGGAAATGAAATATCACAATAGATTTGAGCTGTTCCCCATCCATCTCCTGAAATCTTCTTATTTTCCTCTGTTTGTTCTTACATCACCAAGTCAACTTGTCATGCTCACAGAGTTCACTTCATGAAATAACAGATCTTATTATGGCAAATCAAAAAATGAAGTAATGGGAATTGTGTAAATAAAAAAAAGCAAGGGAAATTCATTTTTCATCACATTGACAAAATATACAGAAGGACTTGGCTGTATATAGTCTCTCAAGATTGGATCTAGAATGACCAAGGTGTATAAATAATTTCATTCATCAGTGTAAAGCTGGATTAGATCACTTCATCTCAGCATTCACTCAAGTGCTCTCCACAAACAACAGATAAAATAAAAAAGCTCATCCAGACTGTAAGTTATGGATTCATCTGCAAAAAAACATAACCACACATCTGTTTCAACAGTGGGCTTTTTGTACCTATTGTGAAGCTTAGTAAAGTTCATCTCCTATCATCTTAAAATGATATTTGTTCATAGATTACATTTATGTCACTTGCCTTCCATACAAGTATTGTGAAATAAGCAGTCAATAGAGCTCAGTGCTTTTTTTTAAAATAAAACATTATCTTTAACAACTGCAGTTTCAAAGCAGTTTTTTTTTTTTGTGGCCACAGAACTCTACTAAAAAATTCGTGCAGGTGGTTTCAATTCCACTTGCACATATCACTGATTGTAACTTTTACGCTCATAACTATGGCTACTGTTTCCAACACTGAGCAAAGAACTGACAGTGTGAAGTACATTCTAGTCTCACATCCCAATGAAACTTGACATAAACAGGGAATAGAAACAGTCTTTTCAAATTAAAACGATTTCACATCATGACATGCCCATGTACCAGTGCTCACCAATAGTCAAATACAAACAAATCCACCAAGAAGAGTGAAAATAATTTGAAACAAAAAAGTAAAACCAAAACAAAAATTGAAACAACAGGCAATCCTTTCGCTTATCCCTGTGCCATAGAAACTGGTAGTCAATTTCTCCTGCAACTGCATCAACAGGACTGCTGTTGTCTTGCATCCAAAAACAGAGGGGGAAAAAGGGGGGCGAGGGCTTTCATTGTCCCCCGCACAGACATCTTGAGTTCAAAAAACCATCACCGTGTTGACTGGGACAGTGGTGTCAAATTCAGACAGAATACCACTTTGTCCTCTCTATTATCATATATGTGGAATCCTCTATTATCACACTCCACATAGCAGTGGCTGTAACTCCAGTCCTCACTAATATTCCAGATGTCAGAATGAACACAAACTGTCCGTTCGCCTGACCAACAGAGGTGTCGATGGCATGGAAGCGAGAACAGCATCCCGCAGACAAAACACAATATGTAAACCTCACAGGCCGACTACTTGGGCAATGCAGACAGGCTGGCAGTGTATCAGTGCCCACTGCTGTAACAATCCTGGGTGGCCAAACTATCCAAGGGAGGACAGGAAATGTTGAATCCAAAACATGCAAGTTGTGTGTCTCAAGTTGTTGGGAGGGATGAAGGAGGGAGGGACATTCCATCAAAACTGGTACCACTTCTTGTCCTTGTATTTGAGCATGACACTATGTGCGGCAGAGGCAAATTGTTCGGCACTGTTCATCATCTGAGCTGATCTGTCCTCCAGGTCTCCAAGCTTTTCTCCTCTCTCTGACAACAACTGTGGACATAAAATTACAGTTACACTTGATGTTTTAATCTCAAGCACGTATCTCCTAAAACTTTTCTATTGATTCCTTGCATTATATAACAATTCTATTAGGTATAATTTAAACCAAAGAAAAAAAAAAAAAAAGAGAAGGCAGACCAATCATACATGTATCTTCCTTAATATGGCAGGTCTTGCAATTGCGGTTTTGGGGTCAGAATATCAAAACCAGGTTTTTTTCCACTTTGATCATTTCTGATATGAGAAAAACAATAACATCTGGGGCCAGAAACATCTATTGAATGTATCCAAAGCAGCACAAAATGACAGAACTAGGAGACTATGGAAAACTTATGACAATTCAGCTGTGATTTTCTCAAACTCTATGTTTTTTTTTTTTTTTCTTTCTTTCTTTTTCCCTAAGGCTTTTCTATTTCTGAATCAACTGACTTCAACTTAGGAATAGATTTTTCCGACAGAATGTGTGACAATGACATGCATCAGTTTTTCTGAAATTTTTTAATTTTTTGAATGAAAACTGGATATTTGGTGGACAACTGAGAAATATATACATCTAATAAACAATATTTCAAAATTTTTAAAAGACATATATGATACACTAATAAAAAAAAAAAAATGCATATTATTATCTTTTGTACAGAGTTATTTAACTAATGTATCAAATTTCAAACATTCCATTCCATACTCTGAGTCTTAGGCTTTGAAAAATAGCTAATTATCAAGACACAAAATTGAACATGGCAGCATTGTCATGGCAAACCAGACATAAAACAAAACTTTCGTCCAATTTCAACATGATCAATCCAAATCTGAAGCTTCAAAAAAATCTCCAGTTCAAGCATTAAAAAAAAAAAAATTCACTCTCTGGTCCCACATCCCCTTCTTAATTCACTCAATCTTGACCATTTTTCTTGATTTTGCACCCCAAAATGGGCTGTTTTATCTGTACAAGCAGACTGTGTCAGAATCATTAAATATTGCTCAATGCTGATGAAACCTGGCTTTAGTAACAATGATATGTGACATCTGAAACACGTTTGGTATGAAGTATGTGGCTGACGTAGTTTTGTCACAACATCCATGCAAAAAGAGCACTTTCTGACAAAATGAAATAAAAGTTTTAGACAGGCTATCTAGATCTAGATCAATGACGACTACAAAATTCATCATTTTGCTCAACCTAGTCCAATGACCTCATTATAGGAACTTGCACTCTGAAAGATAGATCTTAATCTCGATTTGGATCTAAATCCATGTTTACTTGAGGAGATCAGCTGATCATGCTTGTCGTCATTCCGCAATTGAAAGCAAACCACTAACTTCACTCAGTTCACATAATGCATGTTTTCTCCATGTATAATGATGGTAGGCTATCAATTACATGAACCCTCTACTGGAAATTGGTTGGGAATAATAGTCAAGTAAAATTTATAGCAGTTTGCCAAGAAAAAACAAAACAGACACGAAACAAAGGAGAACCAAGATATCCCGTGATGGGATTTGGAATGTTCTCCATTTCAACCGAGCTATTTTGGTCATGGGATTGAGTAAGTTAAGCTATTGCCATTGTTATTAGATGAGATTAATCACTACAAGATCTAGAACTTTAACACAAAGAAATGTTCAATTCATCTGATAGTCCTCATAGAGATTTTAAAGGTCTTTACTTTCCTCTCATAAACACGGGCACACACACAAAAAAAAATCGCAACTTACCATCCTTGTTCGACTAAACTCGTTTCCTGAGGCGCTGGCTTGCTGTGATAGATGTTGGATGTTGCCAGTGCCTGGGATGTGCTTGGCCAGGCCTTTGGATGCCTTACCACTGGCTTCTCCAACTGAAAGGAGATGGAGAGAGATCTTATCACCATCACCTGGGGGTTATCTTAGCTAAGTGACACAACAGAAACCTTATGTCACTACTTATTCAACTATACACATCCCTAAGCCAGGATAGCACAACATCATGGCTAATGACAGCTGTAGTCACTACTTTATCAACTATTCACATCAGTATGGCGGGATAGCACAATATCATGGCCAAAAGCAGAAAACCAATACCAAAACATTACCAGCCACAACGGATTGTGACACATGGACAGAAATGATCGTCAGCATTACAAAGCAAAGCAACTGACGATGTTGACGATCAGTGATAATTTTATTTTATCTTTTCAATTCTAAAAGTGCAGGGTGAGTCAAAGTAACTAGTCAGTCAATGCAGGCTTACTGCAAGTTATGAATGTTTATTTTCAGACTCTCTATCAATCGATTACTTGACAGAGGAATATTGTTAGCTAAAAACAATTGCTTTTGTTTTATATATTGGATTTAATAAACAAAACAGCAATTTTCCTTTACATCTTCTCCACAGAAAGCTGAATATTTGTCCAGGTCACTATAATTTACAGTTCCCGGTCAGAGGAATTAATTCTGACAGTAAGAATTTTCCCTTGGACATGTATTCCACTCTGTCCAATGCATCAAAGACATTTATAAGGCCAAAGTAATGCAATGTCATTAACTACTTACATAATTCTTCTCTATCCAGGGTTGATACCCCACCACCAAACAAGCTCTTGAGAAATCCTTGCTTGGGCGCCTCAGGGGTCTCTTTTGGAAGAAACAGTTCTCCGAGCATTTCATTCAAATTCTCGCTGAAATGCAAGATAATTAGTCATGTTTTAATATCATTCTGAGCTGTCTTCATATTTAAAAAAAAGTGGGTATTTGTTGCGTTTTTCAAAAGTGGGTTCAGTCCATTTTTGAGTTTCAAGATAATTTTCATTTTTTTTTTATTTTCAAGCTTTTTTTTTTTTTTTCCAAAGTGGGCATCAAAAGCATCTTTTTTCTTTAAATTTTTAAATGCAAAAATATGAAGTTCTATAACATCATTAGGCACTGTCCAAGTTAGAAATCTGCCTGAAATATTGTTGCATAACAGTCACTTAAAAATCAAAGACTTGTCGAAAACCAATGGGCTCAGCTGCTTTTGGTAGAACTTTCAGCTAAAATGATGTATTAATGTTGCTGAAAATGAATATTTTCATGTGTGTTTCTGTGCATTTTAACAAAAAAAATCTTTGAAGGACTTTAATTTTGAAGATAAGCTTATGAAATTGGCATGGGTGGTCCAGTATAGAGGATTTTGATTTCAAGTTGAAACTGTTCACTCCCAGACTGAGCTTCTTTTGAAAAAAAATGATGCTATTTCATATTCAATTTTCACAGTAACTAAGATGATTTTGAGGAATTGAAATGTCCCATAGAAAGTGCCTTCCCTCTGATGCATAAGAGCTACCTTAGTTAAAATTCTGACGAAAGTGGACTAAGCCCACTTTTGCAAAAACACTCTTCAATTATGAGGGTGCAAAAATTCAGTATGCAGTATCCAGGGAGCTTACAACACATGGAGCCCGCACTCTGTCACGTGACCGTCCATCATTGAAACCGCTGATCCCTGTCGAACTGGGGGCAAACCTGTGTTTGTTTACATGATAACGATGGTGAAGACGTGCGTTGTGTTTGGGTGCACAGCCCGTGATGTCAATAATTCAGCCAGGAGTTTTCATTCGTAAGTATTTATTTGTATTTCTTAAACACCTAGTTAAGCATGATGTTGAGGTTTCAGCATGATTAATAATAAAATGAACAACTTTTGATCGCTCGACTTGGCACAGGCACATGGCTGCTTAGCACGTGTTGGTCCACATTTCATTCATGTATCTTCGCGATTGCTCTGGTCTAGGTCAATAATAATACTAATAAATAAAAGACAGTATGTTCCGCTCTAATCCCTATCCCCCCAATGCCCAAAGTAAAAAAAATATTCGAGTTGTAATGATGCAAACACTGGGTTAGGTCCACAACATTGAATGCCGTTCAGGCGTTCTGCCCCAGCTCTTGTTGGTTGATTTCATCATTGACTGAGAGTGCGCAGCTGTACTGTATATCTAGATCTAGATCTAGATCTATATTAAGAAAAACATTCTGAGAAGAATGAGAAAAATATTTTCTATTTGGAAACGGAATATTTGTCTCGCAGCACGTCAAAATGAATCATATGTCGATTTTTCAACGTACTGACATATTCCTATTACATTGAAGCTTATTGTATGCACCTCAAGTGGTCTAAAATTATTCGGATAGTTGTAGACCTACTCAAGGTCGAGATGTAACTGGTTGAAGATTTTTTTTTTTTTTTTAACGTTCATAATGGTGGACCTTTATATATATATATTCTGATTTCTCAGATCTGCTCCAGCAACCTAAATAAAACTCATTTCGGTTGTTGCGAGACATTAAAGCTGTTGTTTCTGCCTTTTTTTCTATCTTTGCAAACATAGATCTATATTCATTTTGTATTTTAATCCGTTTAGATCCTGAGCATTGCGAGACTATATTATATCATACAAGAATATTAGCAGTATGAAATAAACTTGCTCAACTTGCTCATTTAAATTGATATCCTCTTTTATAACAAATTTGCCAGAATCGGATTCACACAAGGAGTTTTCAAAGCTTTTATTAAACCATTCTAATTCTTTCCCAATGTTTTATTCTTATGGCTGATGTTTTGATATTAGAATGCTATGCTATTATAATGTGATAGAAATCTGGGAAATTGTTTCAACCATTGATATTTGTTTTCAGATTTCCATTTTCCAGGCCTGAAATCTGTCAGCAGTGGATACGCAATGTGAATCGGAAAGATGACAAAACTGGAAAACTATGGCAACCCAGTATTCATTCAAGGATATGCAGTGACCATTTTTTGCCAGGAGACTATGAAGTAGACACTGCTATCAAAGTATTAAAAGCATCTGCTGTCCCCACTGTTTTTCCCAGCCACCCGCAGAATATGCAACCAAAAAAGACCCACAGGCGATCATCGCCAAAGAAAAGGAACTCGCCTAAGAAAAAACACCCCAAATTGTCTGCAAACCCAGACCCTTTGACAGTCAATGCAGCCATTATAACAACAGAGCACAATTATTGTTGTCCAAGTGTGGAAGCAGATCTAGAGAAAACAAAGAAACTATTACAGAAGAAGGATGAAAAACTGAGTGAGAAAAACAAAGAAATTCAATCCCTCACCAGGAAGCTTAAAAGGAGAGATGCAAAGATTTCAAAAATTCTATCTGACATGGAAAATCTAAAGATTCTCTCTCAAGAACAACATGACACACTGAAGTCGAACTTTGATGGTGACACTCTAACCTTAATTGAAAATGAATTAAAAGCCTCATCAACGAGTTCACAAGGAAGAAGATATTCAGAGGAGCTGAAGAAGTTTGCAGTTACTCTGCACTTTTACAGCAGTCAGGCTTATGATTACGTGCGAAAATTTCTTACATTGCCTCATCCATCAACAATTCAGAGGTGGGCCAAGTCTCGTGAATGTAACCCTGGATTTTTAAGTGAAGTCTTGGAGACCCTGAAATCAACACTGCAACCAGACACTAAGGATGTTGCAATTATGTTTGACTGCATGCACCTTAAAAAAGGTTTTACCTATGATTCAGGAACCAAGACATACATCGGATCAGTGAACTTGGGCCATTTAAATGCAGATGATGATGATACTCCAGCTGGGCAAGTGTTGACATTGATGGCGGTTGGACTTAAAAAGCATTTTAAGCAGCCCATTGGATATTTCTTCATAGACAAAGTGACTGCAGACACTCAGGCACAAATGTTGAAAGATTCTTTAATTTTACTCCATGAAATTGGATACTGTGTTCATGCTGTTGTCTGTGATGGTTGTTACACCAACCAATCAACTGCCATAGCCTTAGGCTGTTCACTGAATCCTTTTGATATGAAGACTGCCTTCCCCCATCCCATCAGCAGTGAGAATGTTTATTTTGTTTTCGATGCTTGTCACCTTATAAAGAATGTCCGGAATTGCTTGGGAGATTTGAAAACTATTTTTTATCAGGAAGAGGAAATCAACTGGGAATACATTGTGCAACTTGACAAGGTTCAAAGAGAGGACAATCTGGTTCTTGCAAATAAAGTTAGGGGGAAGCACATCAGATATGAAAAAAATAAAATGAACGTGAAATTCGCCGTCCAAACAATTTCTTCATCAGTTGCCAATGCCATTGATTTTTTACGAGAAGATCTGTCCTTGCCAGCATTTGCAGGAAGTAGTGGAACTACAAACTTTATTAGAATTTTTGATAAAATGTTTGATTATTGTAATTCATCAAGTCCTTATGGCAAAGGAACAAAAAGTCCCATGATGGCAACAAACATCAGCATCAGAGAAAACGAAATAAAGGATGCAGTCTCATACATAACATCATTAAAAGACGCTACTGGCAAGCTCCTGATTCATGGTAAACGTAAGACAGGTTTTATTGGTTTTATTTGCACCCTTCTTTCCATCTTAGCCCTCAGCAAAAGATTTCTGACACAATTTAAATTTTTCATTACATATAGATTATCACAGGACCATCTGGAAACGTTTTTTAGTAGGATTCGAAGAAAGAATGGCTGGAATAACAATCCAACACCAGCACAGTTCAAGTGGTCCCTGCGAGCCCTTCTTCTCAAAAATGGTGTCCTGCCATCTGCAAAAGCCAACTGCATTTATATTGAGGAGCCTTCAAATACAATAGTTAGACCACCAGATGACACACCAATATCATCAGCAGCAACATGCAAAGATCTGCAGCACTTCATTCAAGCCATCACAAAACCCAGCATATATCACGACCAAGCACTGTACTACATTAGTGGATTTATTTCACGCAAAGTGGCAGACAGACTTGAGTGCAGTAAATGTGCGCAAGCCCTCCTTGTGAAGGACCATGGCAATCCATGTGCAGCGTTCACACTGAGGAGCTCAAGAGGTGGCTTGCTCATGTCAAATGACATGTTCACTGTCATAAAGGAGGCGGACACTCATCTGCGTCAAATTTTAGTATCCAAAGGTGTTATTAATGGTGTTGATCGACATCTGATCCCAAGTGTCACAAAGAGTGTGCTTCAGGCAGTTAGCACCACAGTTTTCGAGGACATCTGGAGCCACAGTTCTCAAATAACAAACCTTGAGACCGAGGACTGTCATGTGCATCAGGTGATCAAGGAGGCATGTAAGATATTTTGTCACACCTTTGTACACCACCATGAGAGACTTTTCAGTGACGGATACATATATAAAGACAGTGGCACACAGCGCCATACACTGACAAAGACTGTGCTCTTCCTACATCAGTAATGCAGATTGGATTGTTTTCTATTGAAAGTTTGTCGTCCAAAAAATTTTGGTGAGTACCATTTATTAATTGCATTGTCTTGCGATATAAGGCCTCTAGAAAAAATTATAGTTATCCTTTTAATGTCTTTTGGCTTAAATCAAAGTAGTCCTTGTTTTAGATGTATTTTTTTTCTAACCTTTCTGTGTCCTCTGATTGAAATTATCCCTACCATTTTTCCATTTTTCATTATTATTATTATTATTTTTTTTTTTTTTGCACTTCTCCCCTTCTCTTTCACTGTGCTTTCATTTTCCTCATCCTCTCCCTCTTTCTAATTTAAAAGCAAAAAAATCATTCACTTTCTTGCTTTATCTTTACTCTGCTTATGTTGCACATGCTGTGTGTACTAGTTGACTAGTTGAATTTTTTGTTTTTCTCTTTTTTTCAGAAAAGGGAGGGGGGGGGCATTGATGAGGAGAGAGGGAAAAATTGGATGGTTTAATTGTGCATTATACTGTGTTGTACAGTTTCAATGAACATGAATGCTTAGTTTCTGGACAGCCACGCCAGAAACAACAAACTAGACCTAGTACATACTACTGTTACGTCTATTATTAATGCCTATTACATGTACTTTGCCATGGTTCAGTTTGACTCTCTATCTATGATTTCTCTTTGACCAATATTGAACATAGAAAATAATAATAATAAATTAATAAATAAATTACATTTATATAGGGCATTTCCCAAATTGCTCAATGCGCTTCACAAGGTGAGAGTACCGTACATGCACACACACAACCGCTCAAACACATACAACCAACCCACACATCCGCAATCACCGACACCCGCCCACCCACACACCCACACACAAACACACAATGACTCCGCC
>JBCAUA010000012.1:4336678-4347233 GCA_038406235.1 Peronia verruculata | reverse complement strand
CTATCTATCTATCTATCTATCTATCTATCTATCTATCTATCTATCTATCTATCTATCGATCTATCTATCGATCTATCGATCTATCTATCTATACATCTCTTTGTCGATTTGTCTGACTGTCTATTTGCCTCTTCCGCTCCTCAACCCCTCCTCCCCCCTCAATCCCCCTTCTTTCCCGATAATAGCACGGGTTAAGATCTGACCCCTGGGCAAAACGAGGGCAAAATCTCTTCGTTAAAAGTCAACCTGTTTGCTGTTAAGTTACCTTTCACCTCACCTGTCCGACCAAGTTGTGGTCCACTGTCCACTATATAAGTCCTCGCGTCATCAGCCCAAAGGGCCCAATGGGGGTCAGTCAAGCTGTTGGACGACACTAGCGGCGCCTGCCTGTCTGACACCCTGCCGACGACCTGCCCACTATATTGGCTATGCTAATCTGTGACGCGCTCCATATAACCATACAGTGCCCCTGTATTGGTATTCTCCACCCCCTCCCCTCTCCTTCCCGATTTAAAAGAGAAGGAATGTGTGTGTGTGGGGGGGGGGGGGGGAGGGGATAGAAGAACATCTGGCTACACCTAACCATACGACTGGCCCACTGACCAGCTGGCTGACCACAGTACTGAACATCATCAAAAATAGGCAATTAGTAACATAACATGATTATTATTATTATTATTGAGGTTAATCGTCATGTGAATAATATAGATTATATAATAATATATACTACGTTTTTGAAAGACCATAGATTACAATGAAACTGGAATTTAAAAAAATGGTGAAGCAGACAATGGAAGCATAAACTATTTTTCGTTTAAAGGAAGAAAGAAAGAACAGAAAGAAAGAAAGAAAGAAAGAAAGAAAATGAAAAGAAAAGAAACGCTTAGAGCTGTTATTCCCAAAAGACATACCACATCCATACGTATCCTCACACAATTACACAAAAACACACACAAATAATCCCATAGACCTGGTAAACTACCAAATACACCATCTCAGAAATCCATCTCAAACAAAATTCATGTTAGGAACATAGACATGCAAATGATTACATCATCGCATGTAACACTTTTTTTTTTTTCTTCAAAAATTGATGTTTTTCCTCTCTTTCCTCTTAGGAGGTTTTCAGATTAAACTTATGTATAGCTTATGTCAAATAAATTTATAATCTGACACGAGATATAATGAAATAATCAATTTTATAAGTTTCTATGAGGTCATGGCAGGGGTAGTGGGGGTGATGGTGGTGGGGAGGAAAATACCAATTTATAAAATGAAAATAAAAGTGTCACGCGTGATGATTTAATCGGGGACAAAGGATCATAACCTTCTGTCTGAGTCTCAAATACGTATTACTTACGTGGATCGACTATTTCGTTAAAAAATGAAACGATCATCTAATGAACGCTCACTTATTTGTCCATCAGGTCGTGGAATTATGGTATGCACACGTGTAGTTGACACGTCGGGTACAGTTTCTTTCACAGTAATAGTTTGCTATTTATGTCTATCTGTCCTATTTCTTCTGTCGTGTCTGACAAAACGAGAAGACAGACAGGTCATTTACATTTCTCCTGATGTATGTCTTCTTATTGACGCCCGAAAGTCAAATAGATTAATTTGGTCCCTGGAAATCTTCGTCTAATTTTAGTAGGGGGGTACAAACACTCCAAACTGTTCACTACCATTGACATGGCAAAAACAAGAAAAACTCACGGGACCGGTCACATTGTTCTAGGATCTCGTGGTGGAGCGGTAACAAATATCAGTAAGTGTTCTATTTTTAGCACAGGGGTACACACACTTTGTTGGGGATTTCCAGGTTTTTGCTTAGGCGAATATGAACTATTGTTTTACAGCACCACATTCACAAAAGCAGGCCAAGACATTGTCAGAGTCTGGGATCAAGTTCAGTCTGAAAAGTGTTGGTAGCCCTCATGCCCAGGCACTGCAGTAACTGGACTCGAGAACTAATGTTTCGGGTTCGAGTCCTGACTGATCCCGACATTTTGTCCTTGGGAAAGACAATTTACACATATTTCCTGACTCAACCTGGTACCGACTACAGACAGTGAATGATATTGTTAGATTGATAAGGGTTAGGGGACTTTACAGACAGCCTTGTATGTTTCCCAGGAAGCTGAGAGTGTCTGTGGGTGTTTCCACTGGATCTATCGGGGCAATAGTAGATTGTAAAATACTTAGAGCTTGTACACTGTAATGAGTTTAAGTGCAAGATATATGCTCTCTTTTATTAATTATTTCATAAAAATATCTTGAAACCTAAGACAACAGTCGACCTGCAACTAATCAAGTACTTTTAAAAAAGGAGAATAGCAACAGAAAAGAAACAAAACAAAACAAAACAATATGAAGAACTTGATATTGAACAAATTGATATCACACGTTAAACTTTCGACGCCATTTGGTTCTCCGTCAGGGCAATAAAGAAAACATAAAATGTGCAGGCTATTGCTGTATACGAAAGAAAAATGTTAATTAAAATGAATTGCATATTGTGTAGGAGAGGGTTTTCATTTTTTTTTTAAAGTGAAAAATAGTATACTATTTACTACTTTTATTATTTTCATAGTAAAGTATGTTAAATGTATTATTTCTTGTGAAAGTGTGAAATTATGATTCAGGGGACAAAGGAAACAAGTTTGGCAATCTCCTTAAAGTATTGAAGGTGATGATGTGAACAACGGACGAAGGATCACCACGTTCTGTGACAGCCTTTCCTAACATCCATGATAATATCAAGCGCAGAACTCGAGCCACCTGGTGGCTTTCAGTGGGTTGAGGGTTAACTGGTTCTCAGTGAGTTGAGGGCTAACTATGCCATATCTTTGTGTGTTGAGATTTGTTTAGTCTCCGATTATCATGAAATACTTGTGGTTATTTTTCCTCTCGTTTTCAGACAAGTATTTTAAATGGCCATTAACAAGCCCTTTTTTTATAACGGCACTAGCATAGACCTGAAGTACTAATATAACTACACTATTAGAGCCGCTTTTAACTGTCTGTCTATCTCTCAATCTGTCTGTCTATTGAAATGTCTTCCAGACTTTTATTACCAAGACTCCCCAGTCAAATCAAGCGAAAAGAATGAGACGTCAGCCCCACCCAGCCTCCTTTCTCACAGGTTAACTTAACAATTAATTACAGTTTGACAACAAAAACTGTTTGGTTATATTTGTTTAATTTCAACTAAAATACACACAAACACACACACACACATCCACACGCGCGCACACACACACACACACACACACACACATAACTATAACTTTTCTTCATAGTTTTGGAAAAGACCTGACTGTCCCTAAAAACACAAATTCTCATACCACCCTGCCCGCCTCAACTCACTCCACTCATCAAATCCAAAACCTTCCGTTTTACATGTAGCGTCTCATGAATTTTCACGTTTGTATTCAAGAACCATAGAGCAGGCTCGTTCATCTCCCACAGCGCGGACATTGATAGAGATGTTGGCCTATTCAGGCCCCAGCCAGTGGGGTCCCGGTCATTATCACACGCTGGGTCAGTCAGGTGGTCAGACTCCAGCGAGCATTGAAATCTGACCCTGCTGGAATGCGAGAAGGGACTGGGTAGGCCAAGACACTTTCACAAAATGCCCCCTCTCTCTCCCTCTTTCTCTCTCTCTCTCTCTTTCTCTCCGAGTCTGCAGGTTGGATCGTGGGAAGTTGACGACCTGGCAACCAGTTCTCTCCATCCCTCGGGATACCCTCTCTTCTCGAACTCCCTTATTAGATCTAGATCTTTGATATATTTAGCCTTTCAATCCTAAGAAACTAGGATTATCTTAGATTAAAATCCAGTTGAATCAGGAAAAATACCGTTGCGGGTTCGAATCCCATCCAGGGATGGGATTTTTTTTTTTTTTTTGGCGATTCGACGGTCCTTTGATTTCGTGGGTAGGGAAGACTGACATTTAGCCTTCGCGGATAAAGGTGAATATATTTTGGAGGTCCTATGTGTGCGTTAGGCACGTTAAACGATTTCTAGACAGTTAAAAGTCGCTCGAAGAGTAGGCGAAGAGGCCGCTGTTCAGGCCAGATTTTCAAATTCCAAATTCCTGTCCTCAAAAATGCTTCTTACTGGGCATGCACTCCAGGCCGAGAAAGTTTTTTTTTTTTTTTTTCGGATTAAAGACTACATAGTACTTAATAGATAATACTGATAATAATAGAACAAATTAAATTGTGATTTTTTTCGAAAGCAACGTTTCCATAGAAAGGACAGTTGTTCTCAAAGTAAGCATTATCTGATATGGGACCGGAATATCCCAGATCCAGCCTCTGACAGACAGACAGACAGAGAAACAGACAGAGACAGACAGACAGACAGGTTTTCCATCCTGTCAACCCAACGCATGACGTTATTTTCTACCCTGATTCCTCACACAAAGCATCAAAAGGGGATGACACTTTGATGGCAGGCACAGGATCTCAAGATCTCAAGCACTTAAAAAAAAAAAAAACTGACCAAATTCTAGTGATAACGATCTCTTTTGTTATTGTTGTTGTTGTTGTTGTTGCTATTTTCATCAATTTTGTATAAAGAATATATATTTAGCCGTTCAATCCTCAGAAACTAGGATTACCTCAGATTTAAATCCAGTTCAATCAGGAAAAATAACGTTGAGGGTTCAACTCCCAACCAGGGATGGGATTTTTTTTCCTCAGATTTCGTGGGTAGGAAAGACTGACACTTAGCCTTCTCGGATACTATATTTTGGAGGTCCGATGTGTGCATTAGGCACGTTAAACGATTTCTAGACAGTCTACTGATGACGATCTCTTTTGTTTTTGTTGTTCTTGTTGTTGTTGTTTTCATCAATTTTGTTTAAAGAATTAGCCGGAATCTACTACTATCATTGACAGTGGAGTCAAATCATTTTCCTTTTTTTTTTTTTTTCAAATATCCAAATTTAGCATGACCTTCTACAGAACAGCTACAGTAGGCAAACATACGGTTAGTTTGTTTCATAGACAGACAGTGCAATGTATCAAAACTGACAATGCTAAACGGTTTGTACAGAACGCTTCACGCCAGCTATCTCAACCATACTATCATTCGCAAATCCCAAAAAATTAAAATTAGGTCTAAATGTTAATCGTTGCGCGATTGTTAGTATTTTTTTGACCTGCCAAAAAGAAAATACAGACCAAAGACATATAGACAAGTAGACAGACAGATAGACGGGCAGACAGGCAGAGACAGACAAAAGCAGATAGATAGATAGATAGATAGATAGATAGATAGATAGATAGATAGATAGATAGATAGATCTAAATTTTTCGTCGACCACGTCACCCATGACTCTTTGTTCCACTTCTCATGTTTAACACGAACCTGATCCCAAAGCCTAGGAACTGAACACTCCTGCTGTGGTGAGAGTCGGCATGAAAGATGAAATCTGAAATCACATGCTGGTCAACATGGTTCATCTCTGACCTCTAACCTGACCTCTCCCCTCCCTGGTATTTCTCCCCCATCCATCCCTTCCTCCCCCCCCCCGTTTGTTTTTTTCTTTTCCTTCCTATACTTTCTTCCGATCGACTCCTCCGTCCTATTCGCCTTTCCCCTCCTTCCCTCCCCCCATGTCTCTTGTCTGCGAGCTTCCCATTCACATATTTATCAAGGAAGGATCTCGAAGGCCACACGCACTTCAGTCGGTGATTGTAAGTCAATCCCGGCCGTTTACAGTGAAGTTACAGCGCTCGAAATGCGGTGCGCGGCACTGGGGGGTGTCGCAACGCGAAGACCCTTGAGCGTACGGGGCGACACCGAGAGACCACTACTTGTGCCGTCGCGTCGTATCGCGTCGTGACATTCCTGCCAGCGCTCGAACAATCAATGCGGCCAGAAAGGAAATTCAACGTCCCACAGTTCTGAATCACATCGAGTTCTTCTTGCCCAAAAACATGACAGGCACTTAAAGCCGAGATAATCCTACTCTCAGTTTAGAAATGAAATACTATTTTATACATTAAAATAACAATAATTAAACTGAGACAAAGGCAGCAGGTGGATGCAAAGCATAAAATATAGAACGTCCAGTGAATCACGGAAAATAAAAGTTACTTGGTAGATGCATATTTTTAGAAGAATAGGCTCCAACCTCGCCATCGCTGATCTCAAAGAGGTGCAGTCTCCTAGGCTGGTTCTCCACAAAATTACATGTAGAGAGAAAGAGAAAGGGGGGGGGGCTTTCGATTCATACAGGTATTAAAAATAATAAGCCAATACTTCGACGATGATGCCAGAAGCGAACATTTTAAGCTCATTGTGGCTTCCTTTTCTTTTCAGTACCTGTTTTACTTTATTCCTGTCCCCTGTTCCAAGCCATCATCAATTCCAGTATTACCATGGATGGGGACAATCTCAATGCACTGGTTGGGAGTTAACATTGGTGAAATTTCCTGAAGAACGTTCCTTCCCATACAAATGCTAAGGTTCATGGTGGTTCATTCTCTCTTCCCCTTCCTACACAAAGAAATTTCAGTCATGGCATAAGTTAAAAAGAACGGCCTGAAATTTCAGTAACATTAATTTGCTATTCACAGCTCAATTATCAGTTGTATCAGATACTTTATTATACAGGTAATGCAACTAAAAATGCATATCCGTTCAACAGTGACAGCCAGGTACAATGTCTCAGTCGTGCACTATACGCCATGGCGAACTTGCATCGACGGCGAGAGTCTCGACGGCGCAAGCCAGGTAGAGGGCTGTTTCCTCACGCATTATTTTAGTGCCCAAATCGTTCGCGGGCGAATCCAGTCACCGAAAAAGTGTCACCTGTTGCCATCAGCACCTGGGAACAAAAGACGGGCCGGCGGGTTGAATGCACTGGTGGCTTCTTCACAGAGCGCCTCTCTAGGCCGGCTGGCGCCTGCCTGGCGGGACGTACGCTTGTAATTGTTGTCACTTTGAAAAGCCCTCGGGTGTTTGAGGTAGGGAGACCGGTATGTTCGCAAACCACCGTAAACTATGGGACCCTGGGCGGACTGGTCGTCTTGCGGTCTGGACAAAAGGGAGGTCATAAAGTGACCGGAGGTGATTAATGGCCAAAGTGCGGATGTTTGTATTCAGAGTGACTACAGAGAGAAACGTGTGCAGTAAATCCGATTCTTAGAGAAAGACACGTTCCACACAAACAAATATAAACCCTAAGTACTTATATATAATATCTAATGATTTTTGGGAAGTGAGATCGATCGACCAGTCATCAAATCTATTGTTGTTAGTTGTTTGATCTGTCAGCTACAACATATTCACCACTGTCACACGTCATGGTTATATACTGTCAATGCCTTGGTGACCTTTACAGAGACCACAGAGACCACTCTGACCTTTGTCTAGTCTTCCTAACATGTGTCCACCTCTGATCTCTTCCTTGTTGGCACCTCTTTCTTCATGCCCTGGAGTTCACTCAATTAGAAAACCAGAAATGGACCAGAAAACTTGTGTCCAAGTCAAGTCATGTTTCCTCAATAAAATGTATTACAGTCATTTAACAAATCACACCAATGTCAAACCACCACTGCAATATTTATTAGTTAGAGTTTAGTGTTTGATGCTATTTGTTTATTTTTCAAATGTAATACATAATATAGTGAGGTATACCCTCAAAAGCACTGATCACACTCAATATTATTTGACTTCAGTCCTTAGAGGAAAACCGGTATTTTCAAAAGATTATGGTAGTAGATTAACGGTGGCCTTTATGTTACCCTTTCAATGCTCTAAGGGTGGTTATCTTGGTAGACTAATGTGATACATGTATCATAATTATATACAAGACAAGAAGCTCCAACGTGATGAGATGCCATGATGGACACCTGTCTTTGCTGTCGGCTACTGGCTACTGTATAGATGGACCAAACGGGTCATGACTTGATCGTGTTTGTCACTGTTTCTAATGGCAAATTAATCGCAACTTTGTGGAGAAGCAGTCTCTTGTTACTACACAAGCTGGCATGGTAGAGCACGGCGGGGCACCGTATGATGATGGCGTCATTGATTGGCTTGGCCTCTCACAGGTTACGTATGAAGCATCAGCAAAAGGATTGTAAAATCGTGCCTGAATAAGGTAGGGGCTACATGGGTTCGTTAAATTAAGAGTAAAAGGCAAAATGATTCCATCTAATTGTTACAGGCCATTTTGCATCTTTGTGATGGTGCATGAGTCACCAATGGCAGTACTAAATGCCTCACAATAATAATAATAATAATAATAATATAATAACAATAATAATGAAAAATTATTTTTAATTAGATATAAGATTTCGGCCATGCCATCAGAAGTCAGAAAACGAACCTCATGTCTACAGCACTGATGGGCAGAGTGGAGGGCTGCAGAAAAATAGGAAGACCGACAATGTCACTGATGGACAACATCACGACAATCGCTGGGCTGTCTCTTGGCGAGGTCGTCCACTGAAGTCGAGTGTGACATCCATTGGAGGAGCAACCATCGAACACGGTGTTGCCGAAGAGCTGACGAGCTGATCAGATTTCATGCTCTATAATCATTGTGGACAAAATAAAAAGTCAGTGAATTTTATTGGCATATAGTTGTTGTTATGAGCCTGGGATTCTCATTGTCATTGCTGTAAATTGTTTTGTTCACAAAAACTTGTCTTTTGTTATGCTCCATTCTCACAATTCTTGTAATTTGATGAGCACAAGAACAGCTCCAACAACATAATAATATATTCAAATTTATCGTCGAATGAAAACAAAACAAAATAATGAACAAACAAACGAACAAACTAAACATTCTTTGTTCAGAGAAAGAAATAAGCCTAAAAATCTTTCATCATAACAACAATAATAGAAATAATTAGGGCACCCTATTATTGAAACGAATTTAGACCACAAAAGATTCCTGGACGCACACAAAAAAACATCGACCCCCCCCCCCCCCCAAAAAAGGGGGGGGGTAATTTTGCCTTATTCCTCAGGTGAGGTTTGAACTCGTTCCTATCATTGTGTAGGCAAAAGCCTAAGGCACCGACCCTTGTGCACGCACCCATAGCTCATCGTTCTCAAGAGTAATGCTCTTCTGTCTGTCGTGATTTCTATAGAAAGCTTATAGCTTTACCCGGGCAGTACAGTTTGTTCATTACAGATGTTAGCTTGTTTTTCCTTCAGCTATAATAGCAGTTCTCCTACAATAATGATTCTCTTTTTTCATTGTTAAACTTAAACGACACCTCACATAATTCAAAATCAGTTGTCGTCATAGACCAAGTTGTTCTATGGGTGTGCAAGATAGTAGTGTCAGGCTCTGCACTCGGTAACACCGACTGCGCTGATCTGTAAATTAGGGGCTGTAGCGCTAGTTGACACGCCAGACATCACGGGGTGAAAGGGACATAAATGGAACAGGTTACATGGAGTTTTTCCCCTGTCTCTCTTCTTTTTCCTCTTCTTGAGCTCATTGGGAGGTCTGGCGAGACAGTTCAAGATTGGAGCAGATTGTCACTGGGGACCGCAAGTCTGACCCGCCAGGACAAAATGGGGACAAATGGCAACAACAAGAGGAATCGGTGAAGACAAGAATGAAAGAGAAAGTAGGAGATCTAGAAGGGAGTTATGGAAAGAGGGGACGGGGGCGGGATAGGGGGAGGTGTGCTGGAAGATGTATTGGAGTTATAAAACAGTAATAGCGAGTGGAAATAAAGAGAAAAATAATACATAGGGATAGAATGACAACCTGTTATCAGCAGACTTAATAACACAAGGACATAGATTTGTATACGAATGGAGTTACAGAGGAAAGTAGAGTGGAAGGGAAAATAGGGGCCATGATGACAAATTAGAAAATTACAGAAACAAAAAAATAAAGACCAGAAGAAATAAACAAAGAAGAAAAGAAAGGAAAAAGAAAAAAGAAAAATGAATGGAAAAAAGAAAGAAAGGAGAAAAACTTTTAACAAAGGAAGAACGAAAAAGATTAAAAACATTAGTTTAGTCCATGTGTAATAGCCTATAATAATTTGTGACACTGAAAATAAAAGAGAGAGAGAGAGAGGGTTAGGGTGGAACGAGAATAAGAAGGTAAAAGGAATAAAAACAACAGCAACACCAAAACCACGGCGAGCACGACATGCAGGATGTAGCGACAACAGAATGAGTTGAAAGAAAAAGAGAGAGAGAGAAATTTGAAGGAAAAACATGTCTGTGAAGATGCCTGCTCTGACCATGGGGGGGAAGGGGGGGGGTGTTAAACTAGATCGAAGGCTCCGTCCAGTCCGTGTCCTGCTGAAAGCATGGACTTGTCTTGTCTGAGGCACAGAGATCGGGTTTGTTTAAAAGCTTGACACCGCGAGCTCCCTGCTTTACGTCGTTCCCAGGGCTTAATTGTCAAAGTGAAATTAATTAATGTATGCACTCTTTTACAAAGACTTTCCCCATCAGTCGGTTGTTATCCGGAAAGCATGGAATAGATAGATAGATAGATAGATAGATAGATAGATAGATAGATAGATAGATAGATAAATAGATAGATAGATAGATA
>JBCAUA010000012.1:4315595-4336578 GCA_038406235.1 Peronia verruculata | reverse complement strand
TTTCTGAAAGGAAAAGAAAAGTTTCATTTCCAGCCCCCCCCCCCCCCCCCGCTGTCTCCTCTCACTAAACTGGCCCATTGAAGAAGTAGATCTCTAATAATCACGTTGTACATACGTCTTTCCACCTCCTGGTGGAGGTTATCTCGATAGGTCTGTAAAGGCTTTCTCTATGGTTTCATCTCTACTCATTCAATATTATCTGCCTAGCACCTGGATAACAACTGTTCAACAGTCGCGTCTAAGTCAGTAGATATTGTTCTAATCCCCATGTTGAACACAGCGGAGGCAAGTCTGTGGCACTTCCCTACTGTCACAGTCACAGTGCTCTTACACACAGGTACTTAACATCCATATGTGCTGTAGTAAGAGTGTATTCTTCTGAGCCAACTATTCAATTTTCTATTCTAACCTCATTTAAGTCAAATCTTCCCCCCCCCCCCCCCCACCCTTTTCACCTTCGACAACTCGAGCTTCCGTCGTTTTGATATTGTTGTTTATAAATCTCTGTTGGTTAAGCAAAGCTGGACTCGATATCCGATATCCATGCGTACATTCACATTATACATGTACTTTCCAATCACATCACAGCTTAGATTTAGCATTAAAAAAAATCTGTTATGTGAAAGTCAAGTCAATCAAAACTCAGTAACTGTTGTAATAAATGGCTTGAGCACCAATACATAACGAATAATAATTAAAAAAAAAAAAAAAAGCACACCACGGCACAATATGCAATCAGTTCGGAGACATCTGTTACATGTACAGCAGGACTAAGGTTGAAGTTATATCAATGTCTTCTCCTAGCGCGGCCTTCTGTCTGTATAGTGTTTGTGCACATGTCCACACACTCCGCGAACGTCAATGGTTTGCCTATGTGCTCCGAGGCCGATGTGTAGTCCAAATCCGCCATTCTGGCTAATGCCATGATGTAGCTGCAGGCGATTCTGAGGATGGCTAATTTGGAGAGCTTTTGATTATGGGAATAGGAAGGCACAGCGTGTCTGAGGGCGTCAAAGGCGGCACTTATAGTGTGAACTCGCGTCCTTTCCCGAGCGTTGGCCTCCACTCGCCTCTCCCTTGTCATGTTTTTGTAGTTTTTGCGGTGTTTGCGAGACAGTTTTCCTCCTAGACTGAGATCCTCTGGAGAAGCGGCTCGTGACGATAACATGTCCTCGTCGTCGTTATTGGAGGTGACAGTTCGCGAGCTGCTGGGACGATGAAGTGCGGACGGTTGGAGTTTTGAAGATGACGATGGTAGAGGCGGCTGGAGGGAGGACGGGGATGAGGAGGGCGGTCGAGAGGAGCCCAAAGGTGGGGCGGGTAGATTGAGAATGGGCGGATGGCTGCTGTTGCTGCTGCTGGTATGGTGAGGTTTTAGAGAATTGGCAATAGCGGAGCTGCTGTCTGCGTTTGAGGAGCTGGATGTCCCCGGGATGGGCAAGGAGGACAGAGAGGTTGATGTTGCTGTAGCTGCTGCTGCTGCCAAAGAAGTGGATGGGAGTGACTGAGCGGCCGCTGCGGCTGCCGCAGCGATGTAACTGTGCTGTAAGTGAAGCGGTAAGGCGGGGAAAGACGGATGGAGACCAGGATGAGGAAATGGTCGACCTCCAAAGTACAGGCCCGGGACAGGATAGCCCAGGGCGGAAGGGTGGACACCAGCCAACATCGGATGGAGAAAGTGCGGGGGTACGCCATTGGCTAGAGACGGCAGCGGCGTGTCCTTCGCCGTGTCGTTGTCATTGTTACTGACAGATGGGGTATCACGTTTGGAGTGCGTACCCTGAGACTGGGAGGATGGCTTGGATGATGATGTGGATGATGATCGTTTAGAGTGTGAATGTCCATTGGATAATCTCTTACCTTTACCTTGTTTTCCCCCAGTCGGCAAATCGTCTTTCTCCGACTCAACATCCACATTTTCTACATCCAAATTCGGACTAGAGGGACACAGACGTTTGACACTGAAATCAGCCGCTCGTTTCTTCGGTTCGCTCAGTTTCCGTTTGTTCTTTTTCGTTGGCGTTTCCGCAGTCCCACAGGGGTCTCGACTCTCCGACCCCTCCGGTGATAATGGAGGTGACAACTCCCCTCTGGCCGAGTCACTGCCTGGATCTCCGTCGGTACTCCGGGATCTGTGGGGTAAGCTGTAGTCCAGGGTCATGGTCTGTTCGGGCGGGCTGGTGGGACGGAGCAAAGGATGGTGCTGGTGATGGGGGTAGTAGGTCTGATGGTGGTGGGCAAGACTGTTGACCAACTTCACACTAGCCATGGTAGTCACCATCTGAACGCTGGGATCCAAGACCACAAGGCTGCGGCAGTTGATGCCAGCAACACCGTGGAAATCACCCTTTTAAAACAGACTCGGCACCGACGTCATTGACGCTGCCTTCACTGACTGCTATTTCCACTCTGGGTTTTACGTCAGCAGAGATAAACGACTAATGACGGAGGGGAGACTACGTAGTAATTAATCCCGCAAAACTGGACAGAAGATTGTCACACCTCGGCGGTTAGAAAGACTATGTGCCGGCCAGATGGCGTAAAGGCGCTGTTGTTGTCATACTGCTGCAGGGATGAATAAGCCCCAGCTCTAATGACGAAGATATCCAATCACATGCATCCTAAGGGACAGGTGGTGATCCGCTGTAAGTACATCGACTGCACGGGCGAGTGGGGCTGTCGGCAGGAAACTTGACATTCCAAACTTCATTCCATGGCCTCAACACATAACAACACCGACACTACAATACAATGCAATGCTTCAACGTTCCTGTCGTCTCCTCCTCCCCTCCCGTGATACATATAACAATATAACCTGCGCTACTGTTGTTTTGCTGAGTTCCCGCTGGCAGGTACAGAATCACATTATATCCACTGGTGTTGAAACAATGCCGAATAGGGGACTGAACAATCGACCCCAATCATGAACGGTGGCGATAGATCCTTGCCAAGAACAACAAATCTTTTTTTTTTCCACCTTCCGTTTGTGGCCAACACCTGGCTCAAGTCCTCGACCGCGATCAATCACATTAAACACCACAAACTCCAGCAGCAAGTGTAAACAAAGCAGCTGTTCACTCAACTTTTGGTTTCTTCCCCTACGCAAAGTCAGTTTCAAACTTAAGCCAGCACTCGTTAAAAGTGAGTAAATCAAATAAAGCCAGCCACAGCGCTAAACCAGAAAATGAAAGTAGAATAAAAATGCGAAATCCCCATTCACGAACTCCGAATTGAATTCACAGAGGCGAACACACACACGAGTTGGAAGTAGTAATAGTGTCTATGATAAGGCCATACGCTATTCTACCATTATCAGCAGAAAGCGCCCGCTGTCCGCGCTGTAGCGGTGGTGGTGGCTTGGGTTTGACTCGGGTTATGACTGAGAGGGTATGCAGGGCTTGTAGCAAGTGGCGGCGTGGTTGTGATCCGCTCGTCAGCCGCTCGTGTTTACACTACCTTCTCGCCCGGGCCACGGGCTGCCAGATGGTACGGGCCCACACGGAGGAGAAAAATCCTCAGATGCAAGCTATTTATTGACTAATCTGCTTCCGACGCCCTATCTTTCACTGGGAGTGCTGGCGGAGAATACCTTCGTGCCGCGGAGCCGCGCCGCTTTCCAGGCAGGCAGGCAGCGGGGCTTGCAGTAAATGGGGTCAGGGGTCGAGGATAGTTGACACTTGACGGGCTGGAGTGAGGTAAAAGGTCCTAATTCATTCACTGTCCTGGTGTTGGTGAAGGTGGTGGACTGACGACAGGGGGAAAGGGGGGTGGGGGGGAGGTGAATGGGGAGGGCGGGATGGGAATGTAATAGAGTCAGGTTGTGGGTGGTGTGGTACAGTGATACATGTCATGGTAAAGGCCTTAAACGATCAGGTAGGCCAAACGGCAAGGACTATTGGGTCAGGGAGGACAGGTTAATGTGGTGTTGAAAGACGGACTGATACTTGCCTTCAGTCACCGTGTCTTCAGTGACTAGAGCAAGACAGACTACATGGCCTACTTGGGGGAATACCACTTTGGTAACTTGATAACCGAGAAAAGAACGAGAGAGACAGAGAGAAAAGGGGAGAAAGAGAGAGAGAGAGAGAGGGAGCTAAAGAAAGAAACATGCATTTAATTTATTTTTAGAGTAAATCTTCAGCATTTTACCACCACTCATCACCCCCTCCCTTCCCCACTTTATACCCCCCCCTACAAAAAAAGTAGAATAAAATAGAAATCTTATTTAATGGAATAGCAAAGATACGATTTTCTTTTTTTTCACAGTGTATATCTCACTAAATCGAGCATGGATGCCATGGGTCTTTTTTAATGGACCAAGTGATAAGCTGTCTCCTTCGAAATAACAACAACAATAATAACAATAATAATAATACTGTAGCATTTATAGACGCTCAGTCTTGTACAGCACAAGCCCCCAAAACCCTTCCCAAATAATAATAATAATAATAATAATGAAAAGAAAAATAAACGAAATACACGATCATGAAAGAACATGATTTTGATGAAACAAAACACATAAATATCTTTATGAAGGAATTGTTGCTTAAGTTGACTCTTTTCCAATATCGAGCCAGAAGAAGCAATATTTCTTGTGTCTATAAATGCCATCACAATCCTGGTAGACTCCTGCTTAGGTCAGGGAACACAAACATCAGTAAAAAGCTCCTACTCGATTGAAACAGGTGGTGGATATTAACTCTATCTGCATTATAAAAGAATTCGGTAAACGATGTGTGCTCGTGTTTTCAACCCGAAGCAGAGTATTACTACTAAATTTATCGCATATACATGTAATATACCATTTCGCTTATGTCTATAATGTGGGGTTTCATCTTCTTCTCTCCCCCCCCCCCTCCCCCTTGCCTTAACCATTCCCTCTCCACTCCATCATCAGATCATTTTATAAAAAATACTATAGAATTGTCAGACCGGCAACTAGCAAAACAATTCAAGAAAATCAAATAGCATAGAAATCTATAAACAACTTCATTGTGATGGTCAAATATCTGCCATCACTATCACCACCATCATCATTATTTTATAAAATAGAAAAAGACTGTCCAACCGGCTACCAACCAAATAATCAAAAAGCAAATAACATATATAAATAAACAACTTCATCTTCATGTTAAAAGTGAATGCCAAATTTTCAAGTCAAATTGATTCTTTCTCAGGGCAACAAAGTAAACATATAAAAATGTAAATAGGGTATTGCTGTGCACAGAAGAAAATATCCAGGAAATGACTTGGTTATTGTGTAGGAGAGGGTTTTTAACGTTTTCTAAAAAAAAAAAAAAAAAAGCAAATGAAATAGTATATTTTAGAGTTAAAATATGACATCTTGTAACATATTATAATGGGCAAATATGTAAATTTTTTCAGTTCCCAGTCTTTTTTATTCCTTTGCTTTGAATAGGTTTTTAATCATTACCATGATCATGAATTTGAAGAAGAGTCGATTTGACTTGAAAATTTGGCATTCCCTTTTAACATCAAGATGACGTTGTTTATATATTATGTTATTTGCCTTTTTTTAATTGTTTAGTTAGTTGCCAGTTGGACAGTCTTTTTCTATTTTATAAAATGATCATGATGATCATCATCATTTTAGAAAAATGGCTAAAAATATAGAAGGACTGTCTGGTGTCTACCAGCATCTAATCCAATATATAATAAATAAGCACATAACAATACGAAGATCTTGATATAGTAGAAACTGAACATTTTGTATCAGTAGCCCTATTTTCGAACCTTTTGGCACTTTGTCAAGACAATCATTATTCTCATCATTATTTTATAAAATAGAAAAAGACTGTCCAACAAGCAACTAACTAAGCAATTAAGAAAAGCAAACAACATACACAAATAAATTCAACTTAGCAACTGCCTGATATCACCCTGTTTGTGTGTGTGTATCTGTGTGTGTGTTTATGTGTGTATCTGTGCTTTTTTATGCGAGAATGACATGACGTGTGAAGATGACGTATGTCTAGCTATGAACTGGCTTGTTGGTATGTGTTACTGGGTTATCATCCACTTAGAGAAGGAAAAAAGGGCCATCTTGTCTAATCTAACAACTATGGAGTTGACCAACAACAGCAATGACGATTGTATCCATATTAGCAACAACAACAACATCAATAACATCATTCTCATTATCATTATAAATATCTTCTTCCTCTTTCTTCTTCTTTGTCCTTTTTCTCTTCTGCTCCTTCTTCGTATATTTTTTTTTTTCGCCCAGTCTGAATCAGACTGCTCTAGAAAGATCTAGATCTATCTATTGTTATATTATCATACCTTTTAGTAAATCTGAATAATCGGTTTATCTTTTATTTCCTGAAATCATGACTTCCTGAATTTGTTTCACATCACTTCGTCAGAGCGTTAGGAAATACATGGGACTATAAATTATGGGGCATTTTGAACAAACGCAGTTTTACTGTACCGTTTTAACTTGAAACCATCTGACGCGTGCTGTGACCTGTGCAGTAATCCTGCGCAAGACTCGGGGCCCCGGTTAAAAATTTATCGCAGATTTCAAGTGCCGTGCTGTAACGAATGGATTCTGTAATGGGGCAACGCCAGGTGGCAAGTAAATCTGTCTCTCGTAAAACCGAGTATATATTGTAAGTTAAAGAGTACGCAACTTCCAAATTACCGGGGAGCCAGGAGGTCGCCTTGCGTGGCCGAGGGGTTACGCATCTGTTCCTCGGTGAAAAAACCTACTGTTGTGAGTTCAAAATTCGAATCATACCGACGAATGGAAAAAATTAGATTATTAGAACCTGCAGTGTGTGTGTATAATTATGTGTGTGTGTGCATGTGTGTGTGTGTATGTGTGTGTGTTTGTTTGTGTGTGTGTGTGTGTGTATGTGTGCGTGTTCGGTGATTCAGCAGTCACTAGCTTCTTGTATAGGGAAGATGTATAGCCTTCTTGGATAAGGGCCAATATATTTTGGAGGCCGATTTTATACGTTATGCACGTCAAAGAACCATAGACAGTTAATTAATAATCGAATGAAGAATAGCCTCAGATATTGTTATCCGGACAAAAGTTCCAAATTCTTACCAACAAAAATAAAACTTCTTCTTACCAAATTGTGCATGCACATAAAGCCGAGATCATCCTGTTTTTTAAGAATTGAACTGTTAAATAATACATCAACGATTCCCCCCAATCACATACACAAATAAACAAACAAACAACAACAACATCATCAACAACAAAATAATAATAATAAAACAAAATCTGAAAAATGGGGACCTCGGGGATCCCCATGGCCGAGATGCTAGACGTTTACCCGTCGGTGAAAAACTTAAATCACGGGTACCAAATTCGAATTCTCTTAAGAAATGTGACAGATTAGCAGATTAGAACGGGCATTTTCTTCACTGACGCGTCTCCTACTTCTTGGGTAGATCTGACCTTCTCACATAAGCGCCAATATTATCCGGAGGTCCCATGTCGACGTCCAAAAACCATTGGCAGTTCAAAATGGAATGAAAAGTATTCGAAGACATCCCTCATGTGGCAAAATTTCCAAATTTCAAATTTTCAACAATAAAACCTCACCTAAACCTGGGCATGCAGTTAAATTCAAGATAATTCTTCTTTCTTGGGACTGATAGGCTTCATACTCAATTGAATTATCTGGGACCTCTCTGTGGAGGAGGAGGCTATCTTCCTTCCGGTGAAAACTCAGAGGGTTCGAATCAAACCAGGAAATGAAAAATTACTCAACGGCCCTCTGGCCTCTTGGATAGGAAAGACTGGCACTTGCTTTTCTGGAATAATGACAAAATAATAACAATAATAATTAGGTCCAATTTGTACTTTGCAGACCTTCACAAACACTTAGCAGTTAAAAATTGGTTCAAAAGTATGCGAAAATGACACTAACGGGACAAAATTTAAAAAAACTACAACAACAACAACAACCATGACAACAACAGCAAACAAGCAAACAAACTTCTAAATTATCACTGTAAAATTTTCTACTGATCACATTGGGCATGCATATACATGTAGTCTACCTCCCACGAAGGAAAAGCTGAATAATCTATATAATAAGAGCGATCAGGGGGCGTGGCACTTATCTTATAGTCCAATAAAGTCGGAATCGGTAGGCATTTAAAATTCACAAAAATTACAAACGTGGGCAACTGATACCCAACTGTGTTATAGGCTACTCTTTATTTGGATTGAATCTACAGAGTTGTTTTAATTATTTTTTTTAATGCCGAACTAACATTCATTTTGTCCGCCATGTGTGTGCAACCAATACTCAACTAACTGTAATTTGTGTTCACTCACGATTCCCAAGCAGGCCACCGAGCAGGGCTCGACAAATCGCCTGCCCGATAGCCCGGGGCAAGTAAAATTTCCGTCCAGGCAAGCAGGTCTGAAAAGCCGCTGCCCGGTCGGGCAAGTTCTAAATTCTGGGTGTATTGTCAGTACTGGTAGCCGGTACATCATGCAGAAACGTTCTACAAAACAGCAAAATCGTTGTCGACTTCTGTTCAGCACTGCTCAGAGGATATAGCTATGGTCAAGTTTTCCAAACTGTGCTTTACGGGGGAACAAAAAAAAAAGTGGGATTGTTCTGGGCATGAACATTAAGAATGACAAAATGTGCCGTCAATTTATAGACACAATTGCAGATGTGACTCGTAGTGGTATCAAAAATGACTTGGGTGAAGCTATTTTTTTTTTCTGTCATGTCATCAAGCATGAGCCCGCGTTACTGCTTCCTTTGATTTTATTTTAATCCATTTTACCCGCTTCATATTTCCAGTTTACGTTCATTGTTCGCATTTGCTTGTTTCACTTTGGTTGACATTCTCACTTTCTGTACTGTGCACAGCCTCACCTCAAAGCTGTATATTGTTATGTAATAATTAGTACGGGTAATATAATGGTCTTTTATTAATACATAGTAATGATCAATAGTAATTAGATGACCCCTTGGCCTCGGGCAGGCTTCGGGCAAGTTACTTTGGAATGGACCTGCCCGATTGGGCAAGCTCAAAAAATAAATTTGTCGAGCCCTGCCACCGAGGGCGTTTACATCACTCTCGCCACTCAGCATTGATTTACACTATGTTTTCAAGTGTTTGTGCCATCACTGTGTTGAGAATTTGTGTGTACCATCACTGTGTTAAGTATTTGTGTGTATGATTGTGTTATTATAGTGTAGCTGTAGAAATTCTTCGTAGCTTTATAATTGTGGTATAGATTATATGATTCAGATTCTCTTAGCAGGTAGAATCTAGATTCTAGATATAGGCAGTGCAAAGATCAGAATTAGATAAGTCTTATATTTTACCATTTTTTCACAGACAATGGTCAATGTCAGTTTATAATTTTTATCTATATTCCCCGTTCGTAGAACGGGAGCCCTTGCTAGTACAATATAAATTTTGAAGTGTCTATTTACGCGACTGGGTCTATCTTGAACACTCATCATCTACTCGTCGGACCCAAATGTTTAGCGTTAGGGTTGACTTGCTCTAATCGAGGGTCCCAGCAGGTTAAGCCAGCGGAGTTGGTCTTAATCATAAGGAGAAAAAGAAATGACGTGTGGGGGGGAAAGGATTTTCTTTCTTTGCCAACACGTGGGACAGCGCTCGTGATTTTTGAGTAATCTACTGAGACTAGTTGTGTAGACTCAGCCTATAATTTAACATACATGTTTATATTAGTATTGCTGAGTACTGTCCCCTTCAAAGTTTAATCAAAATTGGATGACTAGCTAAGCTGCGGCAGTACAGTCATTAAGGTGGGGGGTGGGAGGGGGGCGGGGTCTTGAAATTGCGTTTTTGCTCAAAATATTCGATTTTCGGTTTCTGTTTTCTTTTAAAAGTGTGGACTCTGCTGAATATAAAAATGGTATTAAAAGTTGATATGTCCATTCTAAGGTGTAGGTTGGGGGGGGGGGGTCAAGCAAAGGTTGATATGCCCTCTGCCATCCAGGCTCTTGCTCATTTGGGGCTCTTAATTCAGTGGTAGATTTAGATCATCACTATTTCGCCGGATACGGACAAATTGCGTAGAAGAGACTTGATTATGATCCCCTTCCATCAATATCGGGAGCCCCAGTCCCAGGGGTGGACATTGACTGACCATCTGAGGCGCTAAACACACCGAATATCAGTGAAAATGTTCCCCTGGGCCTCTGAAATAGAATTCCCACAGCCTTATGAGGATGAAGTATGCCGTGTTTCTGCTGTTTCAGAGTGTAATAGTAGATTATTTGTCACAGGAAGGGTAAAAACGCTCTTGATTTTGACCAAGAAAGACATCGGTTGATAAAGTTCAAAGCCTATCGAAGGTAAAGTTACGCATGATTGCGTCGGAAAATCCAAGATGGCGGCCGTTGCCATGGCAACCATGAGTGATTTCGATTTTTTTTTGTCGGTTGTTTTCCGCTTATTTGACCATGACGAATGATTTTTAACCATTACCATCTCCTCTGAGCCGTTTCCAATAGGATCCCCCCCCTCTCACTTAATGGCGAAGGAAAAACGAGACATAATGAATCACACCTTGAGATTTCTGTCTGAGGAAAAACTTGTGATGGTTAAACGGTCAGAGATGAAAAAGCAAATTGATGGCTTAGGTATGACAGGTGTATTTGACAAATCACATTATTTTATGTTATATTTTGAATGCATCTGACAGCTTGTCGCAAAGGGTTAAGCAAGTAGAAACAGTTTGCACTAGATCTGGACTAGTAGATCTAGGCTAAATCTAGATCTTGATCTATATCAGAAGAAATTTAGCAAGAAGCTATAATTTATCTTACTCTCAATAATATAAGCAGGTGCATGTATGATTATGGACATTGTATTATGTTTCCAAATGGTAACGTTACCGTCGGTGAAACACGAAACGTTTTGCGAATTTCGATTAGATCTACGGAGTGATGTCCGTTCCTCGACATCGTATCGTGAATGTTAATACTAAGCTAACTGCATAGGTTTTTTTAATCAATCGCGTACAGTACCTAAGCTTTCACAATGTAACATATCAAACAATAGTAACAAATTACTGGTGCGCCTCAAGACTGTGTACTGTCTCCTTTATTATTCAACATGAGGACTAGCCGCCAACCCTCCCCCCCCCCTCCAGTTTAAGAGAAAACAGAAAAACAGCATCTATTTTTTTTTCACCCCACCTCCTTATCCCGACGCTTTTCGCCTTCTTCTCAACAAACAGACTTTTCAACTTTATCTCGCGTTCTATTGAAGCTGTGCAGCAGACAAGTGTAACAATGAGGTGAGATATGAGAGACCAGATCTTCCCCTATAGCAGTGAGAAGTTGAAATTTACTTAGTGTCACCTGAACACAACTAGCTGTTAGTGTGCCAAAGTTCGCATTATACACCTCCCTCGCTGACTTGCTGAAAGGCCTCTGAGGCCAGCCTACCTGATCTCATGTTGGACTAGATCTATGATATAACAATTTTTACTTAATGTCAAGTCAGACTCTGTATGCTACTAGTAAACTGTAGCTTAGTACTATCCTGTCGCAGAACTCCTAGTTATAGGTAAATAGCCGCACTGTCTTGTGGGTGTCTTGAGAAAGATAAAGGCTAGGGGTGTAAGCCCTAAACGAAAATCCGGAGTGGAGCCCCCCAGGCGGTTGGTCGGCTTTCTTCTCTACCTTCCGGCAGCTCATAACTGAATGTTGAGTGATAAACTGTAACATATGATAGTTCTACAGTTATCATAATCGCTAGACATTTAAAAATATAAGCATACCATTTACCTACCAGCTCTAGAACAATTCCAAACTCCCGAGTTTTTAATCGTTGGTCACGTTGTAAAAAAAAAAGGCGGTTGAACATTTTTTTTTTTTATTTTGTACTTCAGATACCTGACTATGCAAGCAAAGAGACTGAAAACAAGTAGAGGTTGGGGGGGGGGGCGGGGGGGGGGGATGGAGTGAGGGATACAAAAATACAGAAGTCAATAAACTCGTCAGAGCCGACCTGAGTTGTGTATGCCTTATCAGACAAGGGGTTGGAAATCACGAGAGAAAGTTTTATCTTCTCCCCGTCTGAGCTCAGCTGTCCCCTGTACAATTTACATAACACCCACAGTGTTCATGATCTGCTGTAACATGAACTAACAGAGGTGGGAACACTCAAGTGAAATCCAAAATTGATTGTGAGGGTGAAAACAAAATAGAAATAACACTCATGTATTATTCACTGAGGAGTTAAAGCTATGAATTTAGTTTCTTTGTGTGTGTGTATGGGTGTGTTTGTGTGTGTGTTTCAGTTTCTCTCTTTTTGTTGTGTTCCTCTTTGTAAAGATGAATAGAAAAATTGCGTTGATCCACATATGCTGTATTTTACAATTATTAAATCACTGAGTCTACCAGGTAAAATTTGTGCAAAGAATAACATTTGGTGTTTTCACTGGTAATGAAGAAATTTAAAGTGATTGAGAGAAAAGCAAAAGGTGTGTGGGTGGGGTTGAGGTGGGAGGGGAAGGGAGGTATTTTTCCTCTACAGTGCAGCCGATTTCTTTGGAACAGGAAAAACATGTGGATGTGGAGAAAAAAGGAGGGGGGGGGGCGGGGAGGGGTTTGAGAGATAACAACTGGTGAAATCATAAAGTACATCGTGAGGCACTGTCTCCATAGGTAGAGTTATAACTAATTTTCTCACAAATGCCAAAATCGTAGAATCTATAACAGTCCCCACAAAAAATCAAATGAGCATAATACACTTGAGTGTGATGTTGCGTTAATTTTTCAAATTATTTAGACAGAGAAAGCCCTTCATTATGTAACAGGGTGACATGTTTCAGAGACAGCTCAAAGAGCGCAGGAATCTCGCAAAGGCAGCTGGCGAATTTTATTTCTCACGGCTGTACTAACATGTTCCTGTTTGTCTGAAAAAAAAAAATATAAAACGATTTGATATTAGCCATAATAATGCAGACTAATACATATACATGCGACGATCTTATCATATAATATAGTCTAATATTCTGTCTTTGTCACCGTCTAGATCTCTATAATTAGCACAATGGGATTGCAATTCAGATGTTGTTGTTGGTGTTGTTTTTATTGTTACTGTTGTTGTTGTTGTTTCACATTTTGATAATCAGAAGAAAAAGAGGAACAAGTGAGAAATGATGATCTCAGCTGTTCATTGGAATTTGTAACTGTATTCACCTGACGACCTCACAGTGAGGACTTTATTGACGTCACCAGCTGTCCTACCATAATTATGCCTCAATATTATGTGTTGTTATGTTCGCCACCAATCTGTCCAATGTTCAAACGATAGCTTTTGTCACGTCGAGGATACCTTTTGGGGGGTGGGGGTGGGGGTGCGGGAGGTTGGGGTAAAGGCAGGAAAAAAGGAATTACAATCATGTCAATCTTATCTCAGTACTCTCCTCCTTGTCCATTGTTTGATTCAAATACATTCCTGTCTAACCAGCTTGGGAACAGAGGGGGTTTCGAAAAATCCTTCCCGGATGATTTTTGCAGTGTGATAGTTCATGCAATAAATTTTGCTGATAACATTGGAACTGCGTCCCTCTTTTTTTTTCTTTATGACATTACATTTTGTCTTGTACATGTATTAACCGGAGAAGTTTATCAGAACAAATATCTGTATTCTTCGTCTTGGTCGTAGTGAAAACGGTAGCGGCTGTCGTGGCCCGCCTATGACTGTTTATTCTTCAAGGTAAGTGCACTGGGCAATATTTGCTCTCTCAGATACAAGCAGGAAGAAACTCCTCTTTTTCTGTAGCTGGGCCAATATCGAAGGACGAAAACCAACATTAGAAATAATTACAACTTATCAAGGCATAAAAACGTCCAGGCTGGATTGATCATTTTTTTATAGGACAGATGAGTGCTTGCATGTGTGTCAGTGTGTGCGCGTGTGTGTGTGTGTGTGTGTGTGTGTATGGGAATGTTCATTTTTGTATGTATGAGTGTATGTGTGCGTACGTGTGTGCATATCTGTCTGTACCTGTGTGAGGGGAATAGTGCACTTGTACATGTGTATGTCTATGTGTGTGGTTGTGTGTGGGCATATCATATAGAAAGTTGGTACCTGTACTGGAGAGGGATTGAACAGAGGGAAAGACAAGACAAGAGTGTGAGGGAAAACAGTATGTACTGTTGTAAGGAACCAAGGGCGCGGGGTGTGTCGGAGGGGGAGGCGGGTGGAGAAAATGGGGGGTGGGGGGTGTGACAGGACGTGTTTTGATAAGGGATTGTTTTTACAAGCAGAATTGCCTTTATTGTTCTGAGAAACAAGGGGAGAGAGGAGGAAATGTTCGATATGCGGGTTGGTAGAGACAGGAGGAGGAGGAAGGGCAAGTAAATCTTGTTATAGAATTACATCTCCCGTGCACAAATGTCACAAGCCAAAGATGGCCATGACCACTGAAAGAAAACACGCTCGTCATGTTTGTTGTCACGACAGTGCTAAGAATGCGGCACACCCTGAGATAGTCCAAGGAAAGCGATAGCCTAAGGTCAGACTGTAGTACTGATCAAATACTTCTGGTGATTTTGCTACATGTCCCAGTTCATTTTTAGGCATACAAATATTTAATCAGAAAGAAAAATATGGTTTAGTTATAAAGGATTAGCGAAAGATTTCCCTTTAACAGAAAAGGTTGACGACCCAATTATTAGATCCAGCCTGATCGCGTTCATGCCAAGTCTTGCCTTCATCAAGACACCAATTTCAACTATCAGTTCCACTTGGATACACTGACAGTTCATGTGAGCATGTAATGCACTGAGATAACACTTATCTTACTGAACGTTTGCCTGACTTCACTCTTACTAGTCTTACCCTAATGTCGGCCTCTGAGTTGGCAGACAGACCTAACGTATCGGTAATGTCAACTGCTCTTTACCCTTTACGGTGTCAACAGGCCATCCTGCCTGGCTTATTCTATTAAGTTTTATTCTCCAGTTCCAAATCTATGTTATCCCCCCCTTCCCCCGCCCAAATCCCGTTCTTTTTAAGATACAGAAATTTGATTTCAGCTATTCCTAAAATTGAATTTCATAATATAGAGAAACCACTGTAGACGTCCTGGAGTATCATCCAACATTGTACGACTGATCAGCAAAGATAAATATCCAGAAATTCTAGTTCTTTCTGTTACGTGTACCTTGAAAGCCGTTGAGGGGATTGGGGGGGGGGGGACAAGATCTCGTAGGCTCAAGATCTCTAGTGAGTCTCTAGTTATGTTACCTTCATCTGCCTTCTTCTACTATTCTTTGTGTTGTGCTTTTGACACGTTCTGGTGATCTTAATACATGACTAAATTCACACACTGCATTAGTCATAATCGTGATAACCTTGTGTTGAATCTTAACTCTAGACATGATAATATCATCTCAACAGTCATTTGCATGATCCAGTGGCTAGCCTTTCTCTGATCTGAATTTAGACCAAATATTGTGATCTTTGTATAAGTAAGCAGGAATCTTACGGAATCTCCTTATTTTCTTATGTTTGAATTTTCCTCTCAGATTGAGCAAAAAGAGCCCAAGTCCCACAAGCACAGGGAAAATAGTAGTTGCAAAGGCCAGGCAGCACATCGGTCTGATCTAAGAACTGTTTTGTGATATTACCGTCATATCGGGTGGGTTTGAACTGCTGCCAGTCAGTTTGTGCAGCACTTCAGCTTTTGATCGCTATTCTGAAACAATTACCTCGGGTACTTGAAACTCTGAAATATCTGCAGTTGTTTTCTCCGGTGATAGTAGATCTAATATTTCAATCCTGATGTCGTTATGTGTTGTCAGCAGTCAGTTGAAGATTTGCAGACAGTGGACTATTTATGTGATTTATGAAATAACCATAAACTGTTTATGTAATTATCAAATACTCAAGTCATATGTTGTGTAATTGCTCTGAATTTTTCAATCTATTTATTTATCTTATTATTTTTGTTGGTGTTGTTGCATTCTATCAGCCACTTTAGGCTTAGTTTAGTCAAGAATAATTGATTACTCTTTACAAACAAAGAAGTTTTAAAAAAGTTAAAAGTACCATCACTTGACCCCCCAAGAGGGGAAATTGTCTTGGCCATTTCAGACCGCGTCTCCTGTACCGGTAACCTTATTCTCCTTTCTGCATCGCACTGGAGTCTGTGCCAAACATAATACAACTTACTTTGGGTTGTCTGGGACTGACAGATTATAAATTCCGTTGTAATAAACTACAGAAACCTGACTTTGTTTTTCAAGTCTGTACTCGATTGGAGAGTGGGGGTAAAACTCTAAGGTAGGGGAACACAGATACGCTGGCACAGGCAGAGGACAACAGGACAAGTTGAACTGAATACATGTATCATAACTACTGTATAAGATATGGAAACTATCTCAATAGGAGATCATTGTGCTCAATTCTATTACTTCCCTTTACCAGACAAAAGAGGGATTGAACAAGCTGTGTAAAGAAAAAAAAAAATCACTATTGTGCCCTTTAATTAAAACATACACCATGAAAAATTCCAAAATAATTATGATGTAAACAGAATGTTTTGTTCTTATTGTTATAATTTGATTAATCTTTTTTTGGAGATCAGTCGTTCAAACGGCAAGTAGTAAAGGGATTTTTTTTTTCCTCTTTACGCTGCTTGCTCAAGCCATCATTCGTCTGGCAAAGTGAAATAAAACTGTGGTCAAAATGATCTCCCCTTACACAAATCTCTCTTTTGAGAAGGGCAGATAATCTGCGAAACGATCTCTCATTACAACAGTGAAATAACCTCTAGTGTTGCAGGGTTGTTGTTTTGTTTATTTGTTGTTGTTGTTGCTCATTTTCTCGACGGGTCTGTCCAATGCTATAGGTGGAATCCACCTTGCAAATCTAATTTTTGTTGTTGTTGCTTTTTTTTTTTTTTTGTTATTGTTCTTGGTACTGACCTGGATGCCTGTAGATTGTGTGTTCTGGCTGCTGTTAATTTATCAGTTTTCAAATGTATGACATGTATGTCCTAAATAATGGATGTTTGGACATTTGAATGACTATAACATAACTAGTACTACTATCTCTCCACCCCCTCCCTCCCCCCCCAACCAATCCCGGACCTACTGCTGTTTTCTTGTTCTTTTTTTAAAATTATTTTTAAGGCATTTGACAGATTGCAGATATACACGCATACACATGCACAGTTAAATGATAAATTATGTTACAAGGAAAAAAAGAAAGAAAACAGCAACAACAATGAAAACAACAGTATTGTTGAAATAGATAATAGACGCAGTAAAGCAATTGTTATAATCAGTACACTGCACTGATGATATGAAATTTTAAATGTGATCTATATGGTCTCTAGTGGTTTCTATGTGGTTTCTATACACCACCAAATAATGCAGATTTTACTGATGTATTTGTTTAGGGGGAGAACAGAGGATTCGCCCTTTATTCCTCCTATCATTTAGTGATAAGCCCAATGACTGATAGCACTGCAACATATTACTGTGCCATTCGTCACGTACGGGGGAAAAGAAAAAAGAAATAGATCAGGTGGCTCTTATCTCACTCTTTCCCCGCATATTCGCTTTCTCCACCGCCCCGCCCCCCTCCGTCAACCCTTAAGCCTCCCTTCCCATCACACACACACACACAAACACACGCCCATACACACACACGCACGTACACACACACACGCACGCATACACATACCCACACACCAGAGACACCACAGACACACAAAAAACTTCCATTTCTTATCAAAATAAAAACAGAACGATATATAATACAAACTCTTACAAACATGGATATACAAACATAGACAGACACGACCAGAGACAGACTTACACAGACATGACAATACATACAGATATAGACACACACACAAGATAACAGAGAAATACGGATGTACACAGGCGGACACACCAGTTGTCATAGACGCCACGGTAACAAACTGACGAAACAGACATAGTCACTAACAAACACACACACACAAACATGTTATATACAGTGATAATACCTGAAGACACAAACAGACGGACAGACATACAAAGACACCGCACACAAATTCACACCAAAGTACAGACGGATTCATACTTAACACACAGAAAATAAAATCTTTTTATCAGATAGAAAAGAAAAGAAGTTAGGAGACGTGTGAATTGACAAAAGCTAATTTAGTGAAATGGACTTAAACCGCTCTGAGAGTGCATAGCAATATCATTGTACGTTAATCAGGACAGGATTTTTAAAAGAATTATGCCTTGCCATCTATCCAAGACATTGTTATTGTTGCAAGTTAGAAAACTTGAACTTCAAGAGCGAAGAAGTGTCTGCGCCTCGGTGATTACGTCTTGACGCGGACTGAGTTGGTCTGTGAAACTAAAAAGGAGACCTAAAAGTTGTGTCCGCTGACTTTGCATTGGAAATGTTTTCAACACCTTCTCCGCCCTTCGTCTCCCCCCCCCCTCCCACCCGCCCCTTTATTTTCTAGTTAATGTTCAACTGATTGGTTAGATCAGTACATTCATTTTAATGAAAAGACAAGCTATCTATTTTGTGGTGATGTTTTAAATATTAATAGAATATAAGGAAACGGCATAATTTTTTTTTCTTTTCTTTTTTTAAATCATTCAATCAGAATATGAAGAAGGATTTTTCTCGTATTTCTGCTGTTCCTAAGTCTTGTTTGTTCTTCTCGTCTTTTTTTTTGTCTTTAACTCAGAAAAGAAATGGGACAACACTAGTCTCATCTCAAGAAGAGGCTCCTGGTGCAGAATGGCCTTCAAACTCAAGAAATCCAGAAGTTTCTCTCTCAGAAACGGGAAGACGGATGACGCAGTGCAGTTCCAGGTAGGTGACCAAGTAATACCAACAGTCGCAGAGTTACCTGTGAAAAGTCTCGGTCGATGGTATGACACTTCTCCAAAGGACACAAAGCAGAGGGACGAAGTGCGGACTCAGCTAATAGTTGGCCTAGAGAACATCGACAAAAATGGACACCCAGGACGTTTCAAAGTGTGGATTCTTCAATTCATGTTGTTCTTAAAACTAATATGGCCACTCTTAGTGTACGAAATCCCAGTCTCAATAGTAGAGGGATTAGAGGCAAAGACAAATCGTTGCACAAGAAAGTGGCTAGGGGTCCCACCATGCTTAACCAATGTCGCACTAAGCTGTAAGCAGACGAGGTTAGTGCTATCATTAAATCCCTGAGTGAAGAACACAAAATAGGGAAAGCCCGCCTTCATTCTATGGTCATGGGCTCACAGGATGATGCCGTGAAGAATAAAGAACCTGAACTGAAAACGGGTCAAAAGTGGAGAGTGAAAACAGCCGTCGATGCAGCAGAACAGTCCTTGCAGACAAAGGAGATCACCGGATTCACTCAGTCACTCAAATAGGAAAGGATTAGGGTCGGGTGGACGGTCTTATTCTGGTCCACAGCAACGCCTAAGGACATGACTCTCCAAGAAATCAGGCACGAGGAAGATGAAAAAAAAAAAAAATCCAAAACGCTGTGCAGCAGGGGCTACAGGGACAGTGGACAAACTGGGAAGGGGTCCTCCAAAGAGCCAGGGCATGGAAGGACATTTGGCACATGGCACCCATGAAACTGGTTTTCAGTATTCGTGCCGCATTTGATGTACTTCCCACAAAAACCAACCTGACCAGGTTTTTAAGGAGGCTACCGACGAATGCCCGCTCTGTGGGGGCAAACAGATATCACAACATGTTCTTTCTGGTTGCAAAGTCGGCTTGTCCAGTGGAAGATATACCTGGCGAAACAACCTCGTGCTTGAAGTGCTGGCAAGAACAGTTGCATTAGCATTGATAAAACCGAGAAATCAGATGAATCCCGGAAAAATACATTAGTCGAAGAGTCAACAAATAATCCCTCCGAGATCCCCTGCAACACTCCAGTACGTGGCATACTGGAGGGAGCCGACGACTGGGACGTAGTAACCGATTTGACAGGATGGGAGAATATCCCGAATTAATTAAGAGGTCCGGTATGAGGCCAAACATAGTGCTCGAGGGTTGCGAAGGCGTACATCCTTGTCGGGAAAACTGTTCCATATGAGACACATATGGAGGAACAGGACGAGTACAAGATCTCTAAGTATCAAGATCTCCTTACGGATTTGCGTAAAGGAGAGCATATTCACAATAGAGGTAGAAGCAAGGGGCTATGTTGGTTCAACAATATATTCTCTACTGAGGAAACTCAACTAAAGTGGCCGGAATATTAGATGTGCCCTGCGTGAGCTAGCAAAAGCAGCAGAGAACTCTTCCTGTTGGATCTAGTGTAAAAGAAACGAGGTGTCCCCTACATCACCTGATGCAGACGGTAGATATATTTAGAAATCAATAAGTTATGCCATAAAAACAGTGGCACGATTAGCATAGCACTGGACCGAAAACCAAACGGCACCGGTTCAAATCCCGCCAGAATCCCTGAGGGAAAAACAAAAGTGGGTGAAGGACATCGTAAGTCATGATCCCGGTGCGGCCGGGGTTCTAGAAGATACCAGGAAGTTAAAGGCCGAAACATCTAATCAAAGAACCCACTCTTCCTCTTAAGACCGTCATCTGTCTCGTTCCACCCAAGGAGTTTTCCTAGCACTGCGGTCCAATGCAAACAAACAGTCACTTGTACTGACGCGCTGACAAACGCACTGGCAGACCTACACAGTCACTCAGTCATATACAGACACACAGACAAACACACAGACAAACGCAGGCAAACCGCCAGAAATATTAATACATAAAAACACATCAAACTCTTACACATTGACCTTTCATAAGTCACAAACACTCATACAAACACGCACACAGAGACACACACATACACATACACATACACACACACATACACATTCAGGCATATACAGAGAGAAAGAGAGAGAGAGAGAGAAACGTGTATGTATGTATGTATGTATGTATGTATGTATGTATGTATGTATGAATGTATGTATGTATGTATGTATGTATGTAT
>JBCAUA010000012.1:4289751-4306347 GCA_038406235.1 Peronia verruculata | reverse complement strand
TATCTATCTATCTATCTATCTATCTATCTATCTATCTATCTATCTATCTATCTATCTATCTATCTATCTACTTACTGCCTATTCTGTGTTTCTTTTAATCGACCTGTGAGTCTTTTAATCGACCTGTGAGTCTGGCTAGCTGGTCTATCTATCGGTCGGTCTGCCGTGTCCATTTGATTATCACAGCCTCATAGAACATGTAGGCATACAGTTGAATATGTTTAATTGGTACCTATATTCACCCCCTCCCCCTCACACACACAGCCCACCCCACCATCCCACCCTCACCAATCCAACCTTTCAGGAAATGGTTTGACCATGATTTCCTGAATGATTTTGCCCAACGTAATCTTTTGTTTAATGTCTTGTTTTCATTATATCTTTACTTGCTTTATATTTCTTTAGTTATTCTGACACACTGTAATATTCCTTGATTTTGCGTTCCAAACTGTGACGTGAGACACTTCTACTATCCAAGTAGTTCGCACTAAAATAAGATCAACCGAGAAATGGAATCCAAAATGGTCCCGTTGAGCCTCCTTGTTTTCTCTTACTGTCGTTCAGTGCTGAGCCATTGTGGTCCCTTGGGTGGAATAAACCCTCGCTATAAGCCTGAACAGATGAGACGCGTGTGTAGCTCTCTTATTGGTACTGCCCACGTCCAGACGGTCACTGATGGCCAATCAAATCGAAGTTGTTGACACACACTTTTCTATTCTTTTTCTTTTCAAATTTGGAGAGTGAAAATGTATGACATTTTCGATTTTTTTTTTTCTTTGTATTGATTTACAGCTCTGCCTTTATATAAACGCATTTATAGCCATGGCTGTATGCATGCAGTTGTTGTTTTCATCTTCATCTCTAATATGCTAAGTTTTTGTGCTGGAACATAATCTATAAATTTACTAATCAATAGTAAATGTATAGATTATGTTCCAGCAGTGATATCAATATCCTAGGTGGCAGTTTTCTTTTCTTCTCTGGGTTTTTTTTTTTTTTTAAGAAACCATCTCTGGTTTTCAATCCCGACTATCCGACCATCATTTACAAGATGATCCTCAGCTGCGTCCGGGCCCTCCCATTAGTTTTGATTGACCATCTCGACCTACTTGGAAAGCTCCTCGAATGCCTGGGCAGACATGGTCCTATTCCAGTTATGTCGGGACACTGTGAAAAGACCATTGCAAATCCGAGACAATTATGACTCGTCATGCGCTCCACAGTGAAGCCAGTGAAAAACTCCACTTAAAATTTAAAAAAAAAAAAACATGGCAGGATGTGTCTGTAGAGGGTGAGGGCAGGAGGAGACACTACTTTAACCCTTTCATTGCCAAAACCTCTGTACTTTTATCTGCTTAACTCTGTTGCTAATTTTGAGCTTTCTTAGTTATGGAAGGCTAAGGAAACATTTCAATACTACACAGATTTTGTGCTCACGCCATCTAGGCTTCAAGAGGGCCAATCTAAGAGCTTGTACTGATTTCTCAAATGGCAGTGCTAATAGCCAGGCTAGTCAAAAGGTTAGGACCGGAGAGCCACAGATTTGCATTCTTTCAGAAGGCAGCAGCAGCGTTAGACTGTTTGTCTAGAGGCTGGAGAGGAGTCACTCAAACGTTGAATCTATATCCGCTATAGATCAGTCCGGGCAGGACGATTGCCCGGGCATGGAGCAGATCTGACAAGGTGATGAAGCGGCGAATAACGATTTTGAGCATTAATCTGCCCCTGCATCTCGTCAAGGGGAGAATTGCTGTTAACCAGGGTCATGCCACATAGAGGTTTCTCTCCTCATTCTCCTAGATCTTCCATCCTCTAGCGTGTATCGACTGCATCCATCAATGGATGGGTCTGCCTATTGATTTCAATATTCTTGCAGTGACGGAATAGAAAACATAACAACTGAGCATCGGCTTCTTATATTAAGAGACACATATTCAGTATCAAAATAATGGGATGGCAATGTGGGATACAATTACTTTTTTCATCTCTATGTCCCCGCTCTTTCCTTTTCTACTAATGTGATTTTATCCGATCCTTCTCCTTTTTTCGTGTCACCTACTTTTTCCTCTTTTTCTTTTCTTTCCCGTCTATTCCAAATGAAAAAGGACTATGTGAAATATTCAAAACACTCTTACTGATCAGATGTATTTTCCTCTATATTTCTGCTTGCAAAAAGAAAGAAAAAATAACTATATCCCTAACAGTAAGAGCTTGCAGTAAATTCTTATTCCGTCCACTCATCCTGTGTATTTTACCTTAATACTCACCCACTACTTTTGTGCCTGCCAGCCTGTCTGTCTGTCTCAGTGTGCGGGACATACCACTGTTTGCCTTGTACGGCACGGCGGCCATCATGGCTAAAGCTCTTTGTGTCCAGCTCGTTTGTCATCGGCCAGTCAGGATGGCCGTCCAGTTAGAGGGAGGCCGGTGTGGGAATGGAGAAATTTTCCTCAGTAAATATTTACCTCGTTCTTCTAACCCAGGCTGCGAGCCTCATTCAATTAAATACGCCGGCCCTTTTGGGTGAGAACCAAATCAAGTAGCATCTTTTAAAAATTACTGCCGGCTGAGGACAACTCTTAGGCTGACAAAAGGCCCTGGAGAACTCCATCCTTTTCACCACTACAGGCTTGGACTGTCCGAGGGGAGAGAATTGCCTCCATAAAATGAAAACCCGACCACGGGCAAGACTGGATTGATTTAGATTTGATTCGCTTAGCGATACCAGGAAGTTGGCATTGAGCTTCCCCACCTGTCCCCTCCAGCTACTGCTCCTCACTATTAGGTATTCATAGAACAGCAGGCTTCTTGTAGACAAGCGTCGATCTGGCTTTAGTTTTCTATTGTCACAGGAGGGAATTATATGTGAATTATATGAAAATAATCTTTGTGCTGGCTAGTGTGAAGATGTCATTTCACCGTGTGAACTTAGAATATACTCACCGATAACTATTTCATTACAAAACACCAGTGCAATAGGTGGTAAGACTAAAGAAAGCATCGTCGTTGGTTTCTAGCTCTTGATATTTACATATTCAGAAAATGCAATGATCATAATTTGAAATATTGACTTTCTGTTATAGTAATGTTTTAGCCTGCAATTTCACACGAAAGCTCTGCTGTACGGTTCACTTTCGTGTCCTCACTCTTGTTTTTCATTCCCGAGAGACAGATACATTGGCACCAGATTATAGGTATGCCAGCTTCTCTTGTCTATTTCTGTAATATAAATCCGCAGTGCAAATATGTCACGGCTGTAGAGTAAAGCGAGAGATCCAATAGCACTGCAGTAATAATGTGTGCTGATGGTCCTTGCGTTTTTGTGAACATGGATATATAACGGTAAGGGAAGACATCTATTCTTTTGACAGTGAAAACTGCTGAACATCTGAAAGCCCAGATCTCTGTCAGCGATATACAAAATTCACTTTTGAAAATAAATAAATAAATATATATATATATAAGTGTAGACATGAAGTCACCAGCAGCTAGGAAATCTTTGCCCTATCAGCAAAACTTTATCCCCCAGACTACCCGAAAATACGACACAAGAAAGGCATAAATAATGCTATACTTTACAGAACGCGAGATAATATTTAACATACGCAATATCTGTACATTCAACAACAGCTTTCAATTATTGATTTTAAGACTGACATCTGGAACCTTAAGCCCGCTCTGTGGTCCTTTTGGACAGTTCCAGCAAGTCGATTTAAGGTTTAAAAAAAAAAATCGCAAGCTTCCTTGTATTATTCGGACTGAGGTATTGCCAATTTGTGAAATCGGAGTAAAGGAATTTTAATTCCTGTCTGTGCGTGACTACAGAGAAGCCATTCAGAGATGGAAAAGAAAATCCCCTAATCATTAAAGCGCCCATTGTTCTGTTAAAAGGATTCATTAACTTGGGGGCTTTAATCAAAAGCCCCCTGAGTCAGCTCCATTCATTTGCCCCCTCAGCAGAGGGGTGTTGGCGTGTGTTAGGGTCGTATACATTAGGCACGACGACAAACGTAGAAAAAAACATTGAGATGTTTTGATGACGTTTCGGATAACGAAGTGTTCCAGAATTGATGGAATGAAAAAGACTGGCAACCCTACACAGGCATTATTTAAGCAAAATGGCGACACGGAGAGTATCAATCAAGGGAGAGAAACGATTCCTATAATTTTGGCCAATCGCAAGCCTCGGGAAATTATTGAGCGCGGAGCTATAGTGACGGTCACATCACATCGCGGAGATCCGCCCTAATTTTCCCTACTGGGGAAAAATAAAGCACGGGGTTATCAAGGAAAAAAGAAATTAGCCAGAGAGTTGTGCTACCATATATAAAATAAAGACTTTGTACATTAAATACATTGATAGCATTTATGACTTGTGACAACACGCATCTATAGTTCATATTCGACTAATCAAATACCTGGAAATCCCAGGAGGAGTGTTTTGTACCCATCTGCTGATAATAGAGCACTCATCGATGCCTGTTACCGCTCACCACAAGATTCCAGAACAATTTATTGCAACCGACCTCTTGCATTTTGTAAGTTTTCCTGTGTCAGTGGCAGTGAGCATTTTTCAGTGTTTGTACCCCCTACTAAAATTAGACGGGGATTTCCAGCTATTTGCTTGGTCAGAACCAATCTATTCAGCTATACAAAGCCGCTCTCTAATGAATGCTCTCCATTCTGTTCTTACATTTCTTACAACCTTGTTTGCCCATGCTGTATTGCAGCCGGCTTTTTGATTGAACCACTTTGTAAAATGCAATTAATGCTTGATGAGACTGAATTCCTAGACGTTTACTGATATTGAAGTATAATTATATAACAAACAACAATAACAACAAATAAACAACTAAAAACAAACAAACAAACAAACAAACAAAGTAAAAGCCCAAGACGTCTGTCGTCTTTTAGTCTTCATGCACAGATTACGATATCCCTATGTAAATATCCCACAGTTTTTTTTTTTTTTTACTCCATTGCACAATGCACAGTACAAGTAACTTCTGTATAATATAGAGCGTCTGCAACATGTTAGTCTTTCACTGTAAATTTCTTGTTGATTTTTTTGACACTCCTGAAAAACTGTAGAGTATGAGATTTTTTAGCAAGACCAGTGATATTTCGAACGGCCTTTCAGAAAATGGCAACATCGATGCTTAAATCTGATAAACTCAAAATCCTTTCATCTTTACATATTTTTGGAGCCAGATCGCATTGGCCAACATCATTTTAATCGTCATTAACTTGGAATTGTTAAATCAAGGTTTCAGCGTATAGTTTTGCAGGTTGTAAGCTGAAAAGTGTTATATTGATCGTGCTAAAAACATCAGCTACCGTAATAGCCATATTACAAATAAATAGCTCTAGACAGGCAACGTCGAGCAAAAAACATAATAATATTTTAATGTTTTTTTTTTTGATACCACACATTCTGTGCCAATTTCCCGTTTCCGCTGCGCTTGACTCATTTCTCCTGTTCCACTTTTCCACCTATGATTTTCTCAGAAAATGACAACAGCTAACTATGAATAAATCAATAAGTAAGTTCTTGTTTCATGTTTTGTCCCATCGTTTGTTTTCTACGTAAATGTCATCAATGTCCATGTGCTCAAGTGCAAACTAAATAGTTTGTGGTTCACAGTTTGTTTCCCCGATTTGATAAAAACAGTCTATCCATTGCTGTCCAAAGTGCATCCTCCGGTGTGGAAGCGTTTGAGATTTCGACATAAACAAAAAATACATCAATAAATGAATAACCCACTAATGCTACGTTTCGTTGAAAAATCTGATGTCAGTATTCAGCGAAACAATATGCAGTCACTGAGAGAGCTCCATTTAACAGTATACCCCACTGATTCCCTCACAGACCCCCAAAATTACAGCAGATCGGAACGATATCGATTGTTCGTAAAAGACTTGAGAGGACACAACCCGATATCCATTAATCTGTATTACCGATGCCCAATCTAATCTTCACCCACGGTCAAATTGGGGCCTCATGCCCTCAGGATCCAGTCGTTATTTGGCACTGCTCTTTTGTTTTTCGTGGGCCGCTTTAATGACGTGTATCTTTGAAGTGGGCTCAAATAGTATCATTTGCGTCCGTCTGTGCACATGGCTACCTCCCCTCATCCTTCCCCCCCCCTCCCCCCCCCGGTCCCATCCCGATCCCGTTCCGCAATCATTCGCCCTTATCCGCACCCGGGCTCTTGGCCTTTTGTTGTTTTCAATGTTATTGATGTTTGCGGCTGTGCCCCTGCCCGTTTTTTTATATTTGTTCTTGGTGCTGTTGTTATTGTTGTTTGCTGCTGTTCCCTCTGTCTTTCAAACAGCAATAATTTTCGTTGTTTTTGATGATGAGAGGACTGGAACGTCTTTATTTCTCATTGTACTTATCATCATCGTCATCATCATTATCATAAGCTTAAATTAATACTTTTTCAGTCTACTGACATATGCTTCCCGAACTGGTGTTGGCTAATTAAACCCCGGGAGTATATTTGTTCTAGTGTTCTTTTCTCTAGAGACAACGAATGCCTTGAAGTGTTTATGAGACTTACGTGACGTTTTATTCGTTCATTCGTTCTTTCGTTCGTTTATTTGGACTTTGGTATGTTTGCTTGTTTGTTGTCAGTATTATCTGGTTTACACCGAACACTGACAACTGACAACATTCCCTTCTGTGAATAGATAAATAAGATCGCAGTTTGAAATCACCCGTGGTCCAGCCCAGAGCGCTGTAAATCCGCATAATGAGCTTCTCCTGGAACCCAGTCAGTTGGGCTCATGAAGCCATCCCAGGCCACGCGCTGGTTTTATTTTTCACTCCTCCTGATGTTATCGTCCTGCCCCTCGACTTCAGCCTGTAAAGCCTTTATATAGGGCGCTAAAACAGTAGAAAGTAATTATTTGAGATACCTTTTCATCCCCTCCGAAATTGGAGCCTGCGGAAGACGTATTTCACGATTAAGGCGTGGGACGAGGGAAAGGGAATGGAGTTGAGATAGGATGGAAGTCCCTGGCTACATTGACGTAATGGGCATAGATGAGGGGCAACAGCAGCCTTGTTTTTGTATAGGGAGGTAAGGGTGATAGAGGTATATAGTGAGTCGTATGTGCTTTTCTATATTTGAGTGGGTGGCTTAGTGTATGAGTGTAGGTTAAAAAAAAGTATTGGTTGAGTAGTTTATATTAATTATAGATATTATTGAAACAGCAGAATTCAATAAAAGTGTGTTGCAGAGATTTTCAAAGAAAAAGAAAATCAGGTCGAAATGAAGGGCTGTTCGATAGTAAAGATAAGGGACTGATGGAGAGAGAGAGAGAGAGAGAAAGAAAGGAAGAATACGGAGAGAGGTACAGGGAGAGAAATGACGTATGAAGAACAGGACATGGGAAAGTGGGCCAAATTTGAATGACGGAGGTAAGTGAAAGACGGACAGACACAGACAGACAGAGAATAGCAGAGAGATGGACAGACACAAAGAGACAGACATTCAGGCAAGCAGACAAAGAGGTCTGAACGAATGTGGGATAGAGAGACAGTTTAAGAATCAGCAGGAGACAAAATGATAACCTAAAAGAAGCGGACGAGGTAGGGGACGGGGGGGGGGTGGTCCGTCAGGCAGACAGAGGGATAGACAGTCAGAGAATTGGTTGCTTTTCTTTTAATCGATAGCGACAGAGAGAAATAAATCAAAGAGAATAAGTCGCTGCGTTCGGGAGATGGGATAAGGCGTAGAGCGAAAAGCAATGCAATCTCGAAATAGAAGAGTGGACAAAAGAAAGAAAGAAAGACAGAAAGAAAGACAGAAAGAAGCAAAGACAGACAGACAGACAGACAGAAAGAAAGAAAGAAAGACAGAAAGAAAGAAAGAAAGAAAGAAAGAAAGAAAGAAAGAAAGAAAGAAAACTGACTTAGAACAAAAATAATAAAGTAGTACAAGTTGCGAAACTTGAATATTTGAATTGAACTCTACCAGTCACGGTCTTGAGATGATTGGGTCTATTAAATACTACTTCACATGATTTGCAGACAGCAGTCGGTAATACCATAACATGCAAAATGCTCTATTAGAAATTTGCCGTCCAGGGACTCAGATAATGCAAGTTTGAAATATATGACCAAAGCTTATGGAAGCGTGATAACAGTACTTATGTCAAATACCATCAATGGCTCTGCCCTAAATGTTTCTGAAAAAGTACAACCTTCCAATGTTATTTTGATGGTCCTAGGGTTCTCTGGTAATGTATGGTTTTGTTTACATCATAAGCGGAAAGACGCCATGATCTCAATGTTATGGATGTTATTCTTATTAAGGCAAAATGTACAAACTTGGAAGAAAAGAACAGTTTACAATTCCTTGTCACAACACATGCTGTTGTAGTGAAGGCAGGCAAGAAATCTAACCTACCAATTCTATTTAAAAAAAAGGGAGGATAAGAGAAGCTTCGTCTAATAATATTGTTATCCCATTGCTTTTACTGAAGACTATGACAGGTAAAGTATGGATCAAGATAACTTGCACTCACTAATCTATAACAGTTTATTATTTAACCCTTTCACTGGCAACACCTCTTTTATATAAGCCTGTTATCTTTGATGTCAGTCAATACTATTAGTAGCCGTCGTCATTTGCTGAAAAGTAGATTCCATATTGCAATTGGCGCAATGTAGTCCTGATTCGTACTGATGCTGCATTAAACCAAACTCCAACCCAAACCAAACGAATCAAACTGCACAGACAGCGAACGTTTTCCTGGAATTAAAAGTTGCAGTGATCATGTTTTAGAGCTTGAAATGATGACTCAAAGTCCTAAACGCTTCAACTCTGGCGGCGAAAAGGTTAAGCACTGACGTATAGATGTAGAGTAATCATGTATGGATATGTATATATATATATACACATACATATATACATATATATATATATATCTTTTTATGGAGTCTGCATGCCTCATTCTCTTTCACAACCGCATCCATTATCTTCATTGGACAGCAACGCGCCTTGTTTTCATGCACTTGACTTTCGAGGTCTTCTCCTTTTACTTAATGATTCCAATAACTGTAAGTAGAACGTCATCGCACCTGAGTAAGTTCACTAGCAACATGATCCTAGTGAATGGTATTATTTCCGGATATATAAGCTAAAGGCTATACTGTCATTAATGCCAGGATAGATAGGGCTTGTTTCATTTCTCTTGTTACGTCCTCTTTTGAAATTACTGCTGTTGCTGTAATTACTCCTGCAAGTGTGACATTATCCTTTACTGGCCACCATATCTTTAACCAACAGCACAAGACCAACTCACTAGGTCTCTACTTGCACCTCATTGACTGCAGTAAGGATAGGCCCACTATCTACTGCCAAAACGTTCCCAACCAACGCCTGGAGAGAAAATAAAACTAAAGAAATGACCAATGCCTTGAGGCCAATGGCTTAACTTTAAGCCCGTCTAAAACTACATAATTATGCGTCTCTGAAAGTTCGCATCAAATTATTTGCATAAAGACTTCATGGGTTTCCTGTTCATTCTGACAATACAAAACTCGTACTTTGTTTTTCTCTAATAGCATTTCATCCAATATAAAATTGAACACGATCAAGCACGTCTGAACACGATCAAGCCAGGCTCACAGGTAGAATCATTAAGTTGTTAATCAAAGTTCAGATATAAAAACAGACAAAACCTTCCTTCTTTACCATCATATTCCACGACGGGTATATCTATTATTGGCTCAGATCATAACATGCATTTCATCCAAGTTAGTCAATTTTTCTGAACATCGGATAATTTGGCAAGGATAACTCCGGGTTGTTAGATAGACAAGACATTATATCGACATCGCCATGCTGGAGGACAAGATAATAACATATCCTTCTATCTCGGCAGGCTTAACACTTCCAAATATGGAATTCATTATTTCTCTCCAAGCAAGCAGAGAAACTTGTTTTCAGCGTCTTCCACTCTCATGGTGTGATTAGATACCAACACTATCGTATTCTCAGATCAATGGTCCCCACCCCTCTTTATCGAGCTCGGATGTGAGTGAGAAATCGACTCGCAAAGAGAAGTTTTCAGAGGAGAGATGAGAACTTTTACATCAAACCTTACAAGGCTAGAAGAATAATGTTTATATTCTTGTTAATATTGAGAATTTTCGGCATTTTCTCATTCCTTCCTCCGGCCGTCCAAGATCACCTTGTATCGACCCTTTAATGAAAGTTTCTTTCCTAATCAATAGCTCCGACGTAAGCTCTCACAGTGGGGTGACAAGCCGATGAACTGTAAGCCAATAATGACCTTGTTGTCGTTGTCGATATAAACCCACAATCGATGGCCAGCTACATCCCAGACAATGTTTGGCATCCCAACACTAGTACGGATTTTACACATTGGCCCCAGGGAAAAGAAAAGGCCTTGTCTTGTGATAGGACGACAGACTTCAGCCAAATCCGATATCTGGCTTTAGCACATCCTTACTTAAACTCGTGAATTGCCTATATATAAATAACTTTAAAAAAAAATGTTAATCAGTGTAGATTTCTGGACATAAGTATTGGGGGTAAAATTAATAGGACATTCGATACGAGGCATCAGGGGTATCTCAGAAATAAAGTATAACTTTGAAAATGTAGTGAAATTTTAATCAGTGTAAACGTTAATGGTATTTGCTTATATTTTAATGTCCACTTCTGGTATGAATAAAGGGTCCGTGAGTGAATATTCACTGAGGTTGAACTTGGCTATCCCTGAGTTTAGATTATTGTTGTTCTTTCAAAAAAATGTAAATGTGAACATAAGGTTAAATTATAAGAAGTTCTTGGCTTATTTGGTGTTGCTGTTGGATAATTAAAATTTCCTACGGGAACAACGCTCACGACAAACATATTCTCAGATTGTTTATTAATAGTCTCTTTTCCAACAAATGTTTATCAAAGATTCTTCATTCTTTTTGCGACTTAAGATTTTCGGGCCACTTTATCTCACAATTAATTAATATTTTGTTTTTAGGGACCTCTTGTATTATTAGTTGGTTTTTTTTTTTCAATCAGTTTTTATGGTTTCATACGCAACATCGCAACGTGAATAATGCACAGAATATGAGCAAAATATTATATTTAACCAAAGCGCCCTTTTGGACCTTTGCGGCCTGTTGTGATCCTATCTGTTCGTGTTCTCTTAAAGGAAGTATTGAAGTGGTTTTTTGTTTGTTTGTTTGTTTGTTTGTTTGTTTTTTGAGGTGGGGGGGGGGGGGTTGCTTTGTTTTGTTTTGTGTTTTTTGTTGTTGTTGTTGTTGTTTTTAATTTTTTTTCGGCGCTTTTTGTTCCTCTGTTTTCTATGGATGCTTGCAACATCTTCTGGAAACTGGTGCATTTGGCAAAGCATAATTTTTGCTTTTTCCAACCAAGATATCTTGTACATTACCCTACCTGTTAATGTTTGTCTAAGCAATTTATTTTTCACTGTTTGTTTGTTTTTGTTGCTGCTGTTAGAAATACTAAGCACGTTAAATTTACCAGATATGTCGATTTTCTTTTTTCGAATTTTAATTGTAAAGCATGCTATAGACATTATACCTGTCTTTATACCGGTCAATGCACGCACATCAGTCAGAACACTAGCTTCTTTTGCTCAGCAGTAGCCTATGCAGCAGTTCATTGCGAAATTGATTCTCGTTTCCTGAAGTTTCCAGCGCAACAATGGAAGATATTATTGCTGTTTTCTTCCCGGACTACAAAGAGTAGAAACATTGAAATATTTCCTTTCTTAGAAAATAAAGAATGGCTGAGTAATTTAGATATTCCTTTTGGCATGATTAAAGTTTTAACTTGACAACAGCGGTGGTATCTTTGCTCGAGATAACCCTTCATCAGGAGGTTGAAAGACGTATCTAGAACGGTATCTTTGCTCAGCTAGTGTTGCAGGGTAGCATCGATCTTACCTGTAGAACCCGAGAGTCAGGATGGCCAGACTGAGCCATGACACGAAGAACTCGATAATTATCCTGTGCGTCAGTGAGCGGCTGCGTCTTCTCTTAGACATTTAACCATTTATTAAGCACTGATAGTGCATAAAGATAATCTGATGAGTAAAGATAATCTGAATGACCAGGATCAAGACATGGCGAACCTGTTAAATTAGACATTTACTGGAGATTTATTAGTACTAATACTCATAGTGCATAGAGGTCATCTTATATGCTAGAATTATCTCCTCAAACACGTGAATAACAGCAATCATTGCAAATGCTGTGTAAACATATGTCAGTTCTATAGACTGGGGTGTCTCTATACATCGATAACATTAAGTTATAATTTTTATTTTTCTTCATGTGTTTGGTTGTTTGTTTTGCTACATGTACGACACAAATATTTAACTCAAAATATTGAAATGAACAATATTTATCAATATCTGATGAGAAACGAAAAGTATCTCCTAGTAAATTCACTTGACGTAATTATATTAGATCTACCTCCTTCATTGAACTACATAATTATCGGACGATATATTTTCCCATCAGCTTCTCTATCTTTCCATACCCTTTCAAATGTTTATGAGATTACCACAATTTACTTCTTCAGTCCTGCAAATGGCTATTTCCGTATCATTTCGCTATGTTATAAGTAGATTTATCTTTGATCTTCCAGGTCCAAACTCTGTTCCCTCTGTCGGAGTATAATAAATGTGTGCCTTCCTCCTGTAAAATTAGTGCTGCATTTTGTCTTAAAAGAGTGACATGTTTTCACTCGATGCCCTCGATTTCTGTCAAATAACAAGCTATAAAATGGAAAAAAAAGCTGTGCTGTAATAAGTTGCAAAGCTGAGAACTATATTTCTATACCGCCATATAATACAGTATATGTATTTGTATACATACATAATATATATACATGCATATATTTATACTGTATATATATATGTATATACATATACATTATATATTCAATACTGAAGTTTGAAAGACAGGAGGAATAGCAGGTACAGACTACAACAATTAAATGTTATAATTTTGAGAATAAAATTTTTAAAAAGGTAGTTTTTTCACTTTTGATTTTTAGAACATGAAGTTGGCTACCGGATTTAGAAGTGATGATTAATTATTTATTTCAAATATATTTAAACACAAGAATAACTGAAGCAGTTATAGCACTAAAACAAGAGAAACGCCGCTATCATTCAAGCAAGGAATGTGGAATAATATGATATTAAGATCACAATAGTTCATAGGCCGTAAGGAATTACTGGAAATAATACAGACAAAGATTTCGAGGAGGTCTAGACTTGAAACCATGTTTGAGAATACGTCATGAGTAGAGGCGCCCTCCTGTGACCTCCCAGTCTCTCTGAATCATGACATATTATAATACCTGTATAATGCCTACTCCGTTTGTTTTCGTATTGCTAAGCACTAGAACCAAGATAGCTTTCTTTCAAAAGCATAAAAATGCTGGCTTACGCATGTGCATTTCTTGAACGTCAACAGTGAGAGGGCTTCTATTGCTTGAAGTTGTCCCATTGTGCAATGCCTGTATGTAACCTGTCTTTATAATGTCTTACATTACATTGTCCCTATTCTAACTCTTATTTGACTTCTTCTCTCCTGTTCTCATCCGCCAGACTGTTAAAAAGGTCACTTTCAAATGTGGGATAATTATATTGCAAATCAAAGAAAGATCATAAAGGCTTTGATTGCATGATTTTAATTATTTTTTAAAACTTTTCTTTTTCTTTTTTAGAGGGGGGGGGGGGAGTCCTGGAGGGGGTAGTAAAAGGTAGAGAGGAAAGCACTTATTTGTGGAAGATTATGATGATTCGATATTGTGCTTTAGCATTTAATCTTACATGAAGCAATCTCATGTAGACGAAGAGGCAACCTGTGTGCTTGTGAAGAGATATCGCCACTAATTTGATTCAAATTACTTTTATGTAGATATTTAGAAGGAAACCTTTAAGGGCATCTCATAACATTTCTGATGTCGAAGTTTCAAATTGTCTGATCTGCGGGAACTTGAATCAAGTTTGAAAAAGCTGTGCGTCTGAAACGTCTTTATATTCTTTGTTTGTAATTTATGTCTCTTTGTTCAATACCTTTGAGTTGCCCATCCACGACTTGCAAGTTGTCTGAGAACTCTCCATTTGTTGAATAATAATAAAAAAAAAAAAAAAAATCCAGACACATAATTCTATCATGTTTTGTAACATTCGGCGCAAACGCGGCGCAGTGACATTCGTTGACAGTGAACGGCAAAGGAAGGTAATTTTTAAACTGGAAAGGAACAAAAGCACAATCATACAGCCTTGTTGTTACAGGAGAAGAAGAGAATGATTTAGAAATTACAGTCTTTGTCTGACAAAGTTCATGTTTACTTCAGATCAGACAATAATGATCGCCTGTCATGTATGTTGTCTTGCATTTCAGGCCACAATCGATTTAAGCAGGCATTTCACCACTATCGGATCTTGTCCGAGTGTCCTGCCACGGCAAGGATGTATTCCGTGATATTTGCAACTATGAGTCTATCGTTTGATAGCAAATTGTGATACAGAATCTGACAGGTGAAATAATAAGAACATACTAGACGATTTGTCAGTCTCTCATTTTTTCTAATGTGCTGTGACAAAGATGCCTTTTTGTCTGGAATGCTGGTTCTAGAGAAGAGCAGTTTGATTTTGTTATCTTTCTTTCAATACATAGAGGCTAAAATGCGTTTTGCAAAGAATGACGTAAAGCAGTAGATTGTCTTGGAATTTTGGAATATTTTTATAGACGAGGGAATAGTTAAACTCTGGTTAAAACAAGTTATATCAAAGTAACTATGTTAGTGCAACTGGCCTTACCAAGGGTTGTAACACACCGCCACCACAACTACCACCACCATCCCTTCACCACGGGATACAAGCCCTGGCGGCGGTGTGACCCAGCTCACAGACCGGCCTCCGTCCATGGAGAAAGGATAGAATCCTCTTCCAATCTTCCCATAGCCATTAGCAAGGTACAGCTTTGCCGTCATCGCCATCGGAGGCCGGGGTGTTTTAGGTAACGCGGACACGCACCCTGCTAATTAGTGACCACTCCCCCAGCAGGACTTTAGACACGATCGCTTCTCTGGGGTTCGGTCATTGAGGGTCGGGCTGAGAGGAAAGGAGGGAGTGGCAGGAGACAGAGAATGCTATACCGTTACCCTGCTGGTGGTGTATAAAATGCCACATCGAAAGCCTCAGGGTAAGGTGGGGAGACGGTGGGGAGAGAAATGTCGCATGTCGCTTTGGTCGTTGACAGAGAATGCAATAGGGAGAACGTGAGAGTTGTATATGACTGAACTTGACATAGGATAGAACTCGGGATTGACAGATAAAGGCCGAAGTACTGTTAGTCATGTCTTGACAATTTGGACTGCCATTCTAATATGGACACCACCAGATACTTTACCTAAAGATCTAACTTTTGTTAAATCCACCAAGAATAAGATCACTAATGCCGAGAACAAAATCTCCCCTCCCCCTCTTTTTTCTTTTAAATCCTTAATTGCTTTTCTATATCATTGGGATAATCTAAATCTGTGTCTTTTTATGCTTGATGTTAACGAAAACAAGTCAAAAAACACTATACACTTGTTACTGTTAAACTCGTCAAACCACCAAACAACAATGACTGGCCTGTCAGATGCTTAACTCTTAGGATTCAGCGGGTAGGTCACTTCTTATGCAAGAGAATGTCTCTGTTGAACTATGTGAGTTCTCCAGTATCTTTAATTCTGCTGTTCTGGCTCTGTAAGGTATAAGACAGTTTCTTCTTGTCTTTGTTATTTCGGCCACAATGTTGCATAATAGTGGAACGCTTTCTTGGGACAATGTGCCAATATTTATATCCCAATAGAGTAGGGGTGGATCCGCTTTATTAAACCAACCGTAACCTAAACAGGGAAAAATGTTTTTGGGGCGAAGGATGGTCAAGTTTTTAGTTTCCGTTTGTTTGTTTGTGTGTGTGTTTTTTTTTTTTTTTTGTTTCTGAAATAGATGAATGTTTAAAAGATGCCCTGGTTGTCAACGGGACAGAAATCGAGTTTGGATAGGAAAAATATTTGCATTAGCTTTACATCTACAGTGGGTGCACGAATATCCCATATGTGAGAACGTAAGCTTTTACCTTGCTCCTCAAATATATTTTTGTATGTGAGTGCTCCTTATCTGGGTCTGGTCAGTGGTGGTTATGTTGAGTGGCTGGGAGGGAAGATCGTGTGAGGAAGTAAAAAGTGCCATTGAGTCCATTACTGCTACAGCCTGCTGAGTACCCTGTCATCAAGAAAATGTGTATTGCACATGAACAATTGAGTCAGATATAAGCTATTTAAGTGCACTTGTATTTGCGTTCATCTCTGGGTCATCGGAGAGACTGTGTGCAAATCTTGATTTGGAAGAGACAGAGAGAGGGAGTGAGAGAGAGAGAGGGAAAGAGAGAGAGAGATGGAAAAAGAGATGGAGAGAAAGAGAGAGATGCACAGATGTAATAATTATATCTATCTATCTATCTATCTATCTATCTATCTATCTATCTATCTATCTATCTATCTATCTATCTATCTATCT
>JBCAUA010000012.1:4253371-4264227 GCA_038406235.1 Peronia verruculata | reverse complement strand
TTTGATGAAAAGGAAAGTCCTTCCCGTATAGCACTATCACCATTCTCAGTATAGAGGGGTATAACTCAAATTTTGAAAAATGACGTTTGTTGCGTTTTGTCCTGAAACCCTTCATATATTTTCTCATGTTACAACGACAGGAAGAAAGTCTTGAAGTGAGTCAAATAAAGTATAATGCTAAATGTGTGATCATGGATGCTAATTTCAAAGAGGATTCATTGCTTCAATGTCAGGAGCACAAGGATCATCTGTCTTCCTCTGACCAGTTGTAAAACTTAGAGATTTTCATTTCAAATTTTCCTAAAAATGTTCCTGTGGTCTATTTGTCATTCTCTGATGATGTGACATTTTAATTCCAAGGATTAGAGAATGTAAAAGTGAGAAGGTATGGTTTTAGTTCCATGTTTTCAATGCTACTTGAGTATGTATCTGTAGAGAATACTTGAGAAAGCTCACTTTGCTCTGAGCTTGAGGAAGCTTTTTCTATAAAGCACAGTTTAGGATGACCAAGCCAAGAACAAAGGCACATGACCAGAATTCATAGCAATAAGAGCATATTTGCATGAAGTATAAAGAATAAATAAGTGACATGACAGAGGAGCATTCAAGGACCAAACTTGAAATATGTAAGTCATGCCATGGCTGATACACCAATGAAGGGGGAGAAGGCTAATGAATTATGAGTCTCTTTCTATACCTTGGACATGGTCACATCAAGATTGGAAATAGCCACACCCCTGTGATCATTAATAACCCTCACTGTCATGCCTGTGGTTGGGCTGCTGACAGCTATCAGACCATCACTGCCACCTGATAAGATCATCATGCCTGGCAACAAAAAATATAAAACACAGCCTATAAAGAGAATGATAAGCAAATGTACTCTAGATACAAAGTACTGATGATTCTTGAACAGACACACATTGTGTGTGGTTACATTCTGAGGGAATGAACAAAATTAGAGGTTGATAAAATCTTTTGTATTATAATTAAATGTTTTGATTAATTGGGCTTCTAAAAAGCAGTGTTTTCTTTTTTGGTCAGTAACATATTCATAAATAGAACACACAGAGACTGTTAGTTTTTAGGCTCCATTACGTCTTAGGACAACCGGTTTTCATCACAGGCCAGCTTGTTTCAATATCATTGTGTTTCAACACAGAACAAAACAAAAAAATCCTGGCTAAAGTAAATTTAACTCCCCAACCTTGTGTGTAGCAAAATATTGTGATAACACTGAGGCCTGCAGGTACAGGCTAGAGTTCAGCTCCATGATCATATGCAGTTTGTGCTTCCATTTGGACCAATTTATCCAAGAAAGATTTGTTATCATAAAAAGTATAAAATGATAGAAAACTGAAATAATACAGTGCAAAATTAGGATGTTCCTCTTGGCTGTTGTGGAGATATCTGTGAATTGTTGATTGAATAACAGTTGAACTACACATTATTTTCTTTTGTCAGCAATGTATAAACTGTATGATGTTTTTTGATTTGATGATGATGATGATAATGATGGGACAGTGGCTCACACTAACCTTCAGCAGAGAAAGCTATAGCTGTCACTGCCACAGCATGGGGTTGCATCTTCAGCAACATCTCCACTTTGTTCACATCGAACACCCTGACTGTGCCATCACTGTAACCCCCGGCCACTAAGGGAACTGTACTGCCCTCAGAGGCCTCACCTGGTCCGGAGGCCAGGCAAGTACAAGACTGCATAAAGAAACAATGAATTATTCTTGGCCTTGTGTAATTAAGGTATAATCCTGTGCTAAACTAATGCAATGATTTAAAAAAAAACAACAACAAACAAACAAACAAAAAAAAACAAAACAAAAGAAACAAACAAAAACAAGTAATATGTGCCTGGTGAAGCTAGCCACTAAAATTTTCTGACATGACTTTCAATGCATCTACTCATAATATTTTAATCACTTCAATGTAAATTACAATCTCTTTTTTCTTCAGCTATGAAGAATTCTTCCACTCTACAATTTCTTTGCGGCTATGAATGAAAAATCAGCTGAAAAAAATATTACTCTTTCAGCTGCTTCTAAGTTTGCTACAGGGCAACTTCACAGCATAACTATCATGAAAATAAGTTGGTATGCAGCTGTAGGGAGATAGGGTTTACTAATGTTATAACTGTTTATGGGCATAATAGGTATGAATAAAATGCAGTGTCCTCTTTCTCACCTGTTGCATGACCTGGAACTGCAGCGCCTGCTCCCTGCTGTCCAGTGACCACACCCTGACACTGCCGTCATCTCCCCCTGACATCAGCAGATTGTTGGGAGTAAATGTCACACCATTGATCTGAAAATACAAATAGTGATTGGTTGTGGGTGGTAAAAAAAAGTATGGAAAAAGGAGATTGAAGGGTGGTCAAGTATAAATGTAGGATGGATATATCCTTTTATATATATAAAAGAAGATACCAGTAAACGAAATCAAATCTTTAGCTATCTTCCTGGCACACTTTCTTACATGTCAGGAGGATGAATTCCTCAAATTTTATGAGAAAGCAGAACAAGTAGGACAAAACTTTACAAACTGAACCATGTACCAGCAAGCATAACCTGAACTGACTACTTCTGTTTTGGACTGTTAGGCACAGAAAACAAAAAACAAAGAAAAAATGACACCAACCTTGTTCTTATGTCCAGACACCAGTCTGATCGAGGTTCTCTCTGCCCAGTTGATGTACCACAAAGTTCCAGCAGCTGTGCCAACAATACCCTACATGGACAATATGAAAAAGTAATAAAGATTTCAACGTTACTTATCCTGGTAAAAAATCCAGAAAAGACACAAACTCTCAGCACATTTTCAGGACAGAGATGACCCACCCCTTCATTGAATTTTCTGTAACAACACCAATAACAATGTCAACAGCAACAACAAAAAATAAACACAATTAAAAAAAAAAAATACAGCCCTGAAAAAGAAAATGTCTAATTAATACTTGAGGCCATCCTTAAATTCTAATCAACCATTTCTAAAATTAATTTCTATTTTTTTTAAAGTGCTAATTTTAAATTTCCTTCAATTCCGCAATGAGAAGAACAAAAAATCAGCATCAGCCGTCCAAAACAGCAGTCACAACGATTTAGATGAGATTAACAAGTGAGACAGGTTACCATGTCCAGAGTATCATCAAATTCAGCACAGGTGATAGCACCATCTAGTATCATCTCATCCTCCATGGTCAGTCCCCCTGAGTCACGGTGTCCAGATGCCTTGCTGGAGGTCACTCTCATGTCTCCAACCCTGCCCACTGCCCACAGCTTGAGAGTGCTGCTTGTACTGGCAGTCATCAGCCGGTTGTGCCGAGAGATAATTTTGGCTGGTAGTACCAATGGACATTTTAAAGATTAATACAATTTAAATAAAAAATAAATAAATTTTCTGTCTCTCTCTCCTTTTTTTTTGTTTCCAGCATATGTTGAAGATTTTCAAAGACATTCACAGATTTTAAGAATTACACTACTGTTATGTTCTGATCGTGGAGGGCATCTCTCTTTTTTTTTGTGTGAAAGGAATTCTCTCCTTTTTTTAATGCCACACCATCGTCTAGTTTTCAATCAGATATTTACTTAGTTGTTATTGTTGTTGTTATGTGTAGAATATGCCACAACTCAGCTGAAAGCTCTATCTATTTGCAAACAAACAATTCTGTGCTATCAAAAAACTCTCCTTATATAAATCCTACTTATAATCTTCACCCTATCGTCTCTGCAAATCTTATAACACATTTTTTGTTTCTTATGTTGATATAGTCCAGCTCACAGTAAAATCCTGCAGCTGACAAGATAACTGGCAAATATTTATTTGACTTCTATGTAACAAATTATTGACTAATTATAAACACGTGAAGTCAGGCAAACACAAACAAAAGTAAGACAACTTGAATCAAAATAAATAAAATCGGTATTTTCATACACATTGATGTTGGATCTGTTTTACTCTGCCTTAACACTGAGCCCAAAATAAAAGTGAAGAAATGATAAAATTACAACCCAAAGAAACAAACTCACTGATTTCTCCAGTGTCAGCACCCCAGTGCATGAAACAGGTGTTGTGTCTGGTATCCCAGGCTGAGACTCGGCCACTGTTTGTACCAATGTAGACTGTGCTGTCCCCCGCATAGGCCAGGCCTGTGAATGCCACTGCATGGCTCTGCATGGAACAAAAAAATATAATTCACAGACAAAGTATTAAATACATTCCCAATAAAAACCAACTGCACAATGGGCAAATAACACTGAGTGCATATGTATACTGATGAGCCTACAATCGCTTTTGACATCCCAAAACTTACATAATAAAAGGAAAGAAGAAATGAGCAGCCCAGATAAAGCAATTTCCACAATGTCCTCAAAACAAAACAAAAAACATCCATGACTAAGTCAAACTTTCAACGAAGCTATAGTTTTATTTAAAGCAAAAACACTCAAATATGACTGAAAAATTAACCCCTATTCCATTAGATCTGCACAAATCCAATTAAAAATAGACCAAAGAGTCACTCACTTTGTTTCCTTTGCTATCCAGTTCCTCTGGCAGCTCAGCCTCATGCACATTGAGGCAGACATCAGTTGAGGTTTCATCCAACAACCAGAACAGAACCGTGCCTTGCTCACCCACAGATACAAACTCATTCACTGTGAAGGGATCCCATTTCAGAGCATGGATGGGTGCAGCTGCTATACTGGTGGCCACCATGTGATAATGATTTGTGTCCCATACCACAATGTTGCATTCTCTGTAGTCACCTGGTGGCAGTTAATTAATCAAAATGCATTATTTTTCTGAATCAGACATTTAGATTTTCAATTATACAGAAATGATAGAACATAAAAGTGATTTATTTATTTATTTTTTTTCCCGTTAACAGACTGTCATCTTTTGATAACAGAGACGACAATACAAATACGACATAGTGTGTCTTTTTAGCTGTAAAGTGTGAAGCAAATGTTTTAGAAAGAATGTAAAATAATGTTCGTTTTCGGCTATCCAGGGGAAATAATAAAAAAAATAAATAAATGACAAGAAGTACGACAACTTGTACATGCCGAGTAAAATAGCGATTATTTCCCGTAACATATATCTAAGGTAGATAATTCATGCAGACACTCATCAGCCTTTCAGAGGCAAATATAGTGAAAGATTGTGCGTTAACACAAATGAATTTGCTTACAAAAACAAGATCAAACTGCAGTCTAGACATACTGCTGAAATTTCTGACAAAAACGAAACGATACAATATTTTTTTGTCCGAATATGTGCTCTTAATATTCTTAAGCCTATAACCTGGCTATCAACACAATTACGAAATCAATTGACCCCTTGGCTAACCCTTACAAGGCTGTCATCACGTAGGATAATTCTGATCTGTAAGGCCAATGGCCTTTACAGTTTGGAAAACATGATGACTGCGGTGTATGACTAATGTGAGTTAAATCCGCGGGGAGCTGGGTCTTAGCAACGCCTCACTCCCGAGTCTGACCTACGTTTTGACCTTTCATTCCACCCCAATGATGGAAATAACCACCATGCACACGTCCCAACTATGCCGGGGGCTTTTTAGAAGCTTTCAACGTGGTGGGTAAAAGGTGGCTCCTTGCCACTATTCTGCTTGTCCACTATCTGGGATATTGGGGAACTTTGTCATTATCAGTACCTCTTTACTATACCTGACCTTTTTATGTAGACAGTGTTTGCTTCACTGAATAATTATTTTGTGCTCAGGACCATCAGCGTTTGTTTAATGGACAAACTTTAGTAAAGTAAAAAGCGGACTGACTTCCTCAGCACTTGTACGCTATTTTATCTAAACAAGGCTACAGTTTAAGTTTACTAGAGCAAACTGAATTAAAAAATAATAATAATACAACATTCAGATGACCAAAATAACATTTTTCATGAAAATTGTTTATTTTCCAAGATATTTGAGAGCAAACTATCTTGCACCTTATTGCCCATAAAACTGCATTATATACATCCATTTTGAGTTTTAGAAGTGGTAACAGTACAAAAATTATAATTAATTAAAAAGTGAGGTCCATTGTCTCATTATTGTAGCTGATCTTTTAAGATGGGCTCATAACACCCTCGTGTTTTGTTCCAGACCCAGTTCTGCCATAATGTCGCATGATAGATCTCTAGCTGTAGCTGCATCTAAGTACAAGATCTTGCTGTAGTCAATGATTTATTTTTCTTAGAATAAGAATGTGAGAAAGCCCATAGTTAGAGCCAAATTCAGCACCTACATGTACATTTTTACATGGTCTGTGTGTAAGGAGGAGGGAGGGAAGGGTGTGTGGTAAACTTCACATCTCTAAGCAATTCACATGATAGTTCAAAACGCCCTTACCAATGACTATTTTGCATATTATATCTAAAGAATGGGCAGGATTGGAGGGGAGATTTGAGAAAGGAAATGGTCAGGCAGGGTTACAATATAGACTAACATTTGCTCCTATGAATGTGGGTGGAGTCAGCGGAGTCAAAATGAAATACTCTAAAACTAAGGACATGTACTAGCACCCACCATCCAGACTGACAAGCAGGCAGCCTGCAGTGGGCCACCATATGCCTCTGGCTTGATCGCATCTCTAGAGTTAATATGGGATTCAATGTTTCCATTTCCATGCAGGCTTTGACATGCAACTTTCCAGTGAAACAGACAGAATGGGTATTGAACATTAAATTCTCACAAATTTTGGTGCATCTACATGTATATAAATTGCTGAGGGATTTATGTAAACTGTGTTGTATCTGTTGCCTACCAATGTGATTATTATCAGGCTAAGAAACAGACTAGTAAGTACAAATTAATCATACCCAAAATGAGGGGAACTAGGAACAACTTAATTATACCCAAAATGCAGAGAACAAAGGAATGCTATCTCACATTGTGTCTGTCTGTCTTGTCGTATTTCCTTTGAATAAAATGTACCTTGTTTTTTCATATGATAAGGTAATGGAATTCAATGTTAACAAACAGTATAAGGTAATGGAGTTCAATGTTAACAAACAGTATAATTGAGTTCAATGTTAACAAACAATATGTCTTGTACATAATGTAAAGGTATTGGTTCTGTTGAGTCTACATTGTTCTCCTGTCCAACTTCCAACAAGGTCAATCAGAAAAAAACAACATTTTTTGGGACTTTCTCCATATACGCTTTAGTCACCTCTCCTGACAAACGTGACAGGCAAGGTCAAACCTGTTTGTTTCATCAGCTGGTATATGACAAAAACAAAGATATGGACAGACAGACAAACAACTGGGAAGGTCAATGCATACACACATATGGATAGATGTATTGTCTACAATCAACTACACCGAAGTCAAACCCTTATGAGTCAACTTTTAGATGAGTTGATCTTTTTCCTTGGAACGGGTCCGGCACTTCTCTACTTCACTAAAAATCATACGGTACTGATGAATCAACGTCGTCTCATCTGTATTCACTTATGAGTCCATCCTTTTCTCCTGTCCCCATCCTTATAAGATCGAAGGAAAAAGCAGTGCTTGAGTCGATGTAACAAGTCTCAGCCTCCACGGCACTTCATCTCAAAAAATTTATGCTCCTCCCATCACACGACACCATGAAGGTTAACTTGAACTGTCAAACTGATTTACAAAACTGAAAAACAGGACCAAACCCTCCCTCAGACTATGTGATCAGACGCTGACCAGCCATTGTCTCCTCCTCTTTTTCACACCTCATCCACAATCTTTCCGGTCTAGCTGTGGATGTCTTGTATTCGCACCCTACACTCCCTCCCCGCTGTGAAAGTGTCATGCAAATTCACGAACCGGGGGTAGGAAACATAGTGTCGGCAAGTGTCATTGATGTGGGGAATTCTTCCACGGCACCATGGTTCATACCTGGACATTACTCCCAGAAAACCTGCATTGTTCTTTTCATCGCGGGGAACTTGCTCGCCAAACAAGAGGGCGGCAAAGAGTTGTTAACAACACCAACAAAAATCCCCCCCCCCCCCCCCTTATTTTGACTCCCGATTTGGCTGGTTAGAGATAGATACTTTTTCACTAAGCTGTTGTAGTCAAAATGGTGAGATACTGCACCCTCCCCACCCCGCCCACAGATAGATTCATCACATGTAATGTAGTGTTTCATAACATGAAGCGGTGAAAGAAGTGTTGGAGGGTGACCAAGCTGCGTGCAGCCATCATGTTGGGTTGAAAATGAATGTTCAGGAGGCAGGGTAGGGAGCGGTGGACATCGTCAGTTTATGTGACAGTGAAACTTAAACGGTGGATGACAGCGGCCATCAACAATAATGTCATGTGTTACATTAAACTCAACCAAAAGCTTAGGTCGATCTTGCTGAAAAGGAATGGCAGAAATCAAAGCTGATGCTGACGAAAGAATGCGTAAGGGGAACTAACCGTTATAATGCCCGACAATATGTCATTCCAAATATGTAGTGCCTATGTTTATATTTTTTGTAGTTTTTAGTAATATACGGGTGAGTGAAACTACAGTTGGGTTGATCCTATTTTTCCTCCCCCACCGGCATCGACCCATCTGTATTCCATTGTATTTCTACAAATAATAGACTTTGCATAGGCAATATCTCAACATCTTCATGTAGGCAAAGTTTATCTAAATTTTACAGTACCTGTCATTTTTCTTTTTTTAATTTTCGTAAAGTAGAAGAAATTCAAAACCTCTGCACACAGAATGTTGTAAGTTAAAGACAAAGTGCTAATCCTGAAATGTCTCTAACCATGGAATTTGCAATGGTTATGACTCCTGGAGTTTGCGAGATCATTTCAATTCTTGAATCTGAATAATGCAAAGTTTGTCCAGCAAACAACATTGATTATCAACGTACATACATATTGACAACTTATTAAGATTTTTTAGATGAAGGATAAAAACCAAATTTCCACTAGTTATAGCAGTGCAAGGCTTAAAGTCAATACACTTCACTTTCAGTTTCAGCCTTGTTGTTAGGAGACTATAAAAATTTTTCCTGTCAAAGACAGCTCTGAACAATTACAGTGGAATCCTCTTAATTTGAAATGGATGGGAAAAAAGAACTGACCAGTTTAAGGCAGTCCGGATTACCTATCTTGATCAAGGGAAATAACTGAGGATAATATAATTTTATCACATAGTACCTTCGCTTATCAATGTTAAACCTGTCAAACAGGCACCCCCCCCTCTCTAAATTTAGCAGGTTCTATGTCTTTTAGTTTCGTTTGTTTTGTTTTCAGTTTTTGTTGTTGTTGCTTTATTTGAAGAGCATGCTCACCACCCTGGATCCATCCTAGACTACTTCATAACCAATCATGGCATTACAATATATTTAGTTGGACTTCTTTAAAAAAAAACGTGTAACTGTTGTCTGCTTTTGCTTTGTTAGTAATGAGAGTCTCAAATTTGAACTCAAGAGCGCAATCACCCAGTGACTCCCCCGCCCTGAGCATTGCTCCTGCATGTATTTCTTCAATGTACTGTGAGAAGAGCAATTTTTACTTCCTTTGAACTGGCTGGCATGGTTTCTTTTTCCATCTTCTGACTCTTAGCTCCTCTCCTTGGATGGCCTCTGCAATGTCCTTGACATTCACTTCCTCTGTTATTGGGACTTCCACAGCCAGAAATGCTTCCAGAGTTGTTTCTATAGGAACAACATTTCTAAGCTGCTCAAAAAGACTGCCCAGATGGTCATCTTTAGCTATAATACTGGCATTAAAACTACAGGAACTGGGTGTTCTGGGGTTTTCTCCTCCGGTAAAATCCAGTGTGACGGAAGCAATTTGCCACAGTTGTGTTGTTGACATTGTCCCATGCCTTTCTCATCATGTAGAACGAGTCAAGGATGAAGAAATCAAAATTTTTGACAGAGCCTGAATCCATGTGCACAAGGGAGCATCGTACACCTGCCTTCCTGAACAACTGTTTGAAGCAGTTGATGATTCCTTGGTTGTAAGGCTGTAATTTTCTTGTGCTGTTTGGTGACAAAAATACAGGCCTTTAATTGTCTGTGAAGTGGGGTGGGGAGAAGAGTTATCCACTACCACAGAGACAGTTCTGCCTTGCACTTGGTATTTCTTGTCAATCTTTCTAATCTAGGTTTCAAACAGAGTGGCAGTCATCCATGCTTTAGTGTTGGATATTAGTCCACATGGAGGTTTCTGATGTTGTTAAAACATCGCAGTTTTGCCGACTTGCCCATTACTAACAAAGGGAGTTTTTCTATCCCTGACATACTGGACAGTAAGGCGTTATTTTGCCTTTTTCCTTCCACTGCATTCAGCACCCATACAATCAAACGTTTTTGTCTGGGAGACAGTTAAAGAAAACTCCTGTCTCGTCCACATTGAATACGTCGTCCAGGTTGAACTCCTTCATCATGTCAGCAAGCACTGCCTTCCCCCCAGTCATCGGCTGTGACTACATCCACTAAAGCAAATTTGCTGTTGATTGCTCTGTAGACAATTCCAGGACTCCATCTGAATCATCCAGCCATCCAGCCCTTGGAGAAAAGTCAAGTCCAAACTCTTTAGCCAGTTGTTCCACCTTCTCTATGAGGATTGGTCCACTTATAGGTGCTCTCTGGGCCCATGCCTATTTGAACCATATTCATAGGCCCTCGACAGTGTCTTCTTTTCTGATGAGGCGCATTCGCTTCTTGTTAAGTTCCCATCTGCAGTGAACTTGCCAGCTTCTCCACCTGTTCACAGTTCTTTACTACTGCTGACAGTGTATTGGCAGGAATGCCATACAGTGGAACCCCTCGATAACGAGCCCCTCTAGAACGACCTCCCCTCTGTTGCGACTTTTTTCTCAGTGACGGATATATTTCTC
>JBCAUA010000012.1:4214810-4246227 GCA_038406235.1 Peronia verruculata | reverse complement strand
CTCGGGGGAGGGGGAGAAGAGGTGGGGGGGGGGGCTGGAATTGAAAAAGGGGTCGGGGAAAGGTGAAAGAGAGAGGAGGAGAGATGCAGACAGATAGACAGATGGACAGACAGAAAGGAGAGGCGATTTCGAGCATCACAAAGCGTGTTCGAAAATTAGAGAGAAAGAGAAGTGGACGGATTGCACGCTATGTTGTTGGCCCAAACTATAATTTAATATAATATCTGCATTATCCCCCCTTCTGTCTGTGTGAGACAGTGATCCACGCCTCTGACGGTAACATCTGTAAGGACCGAACTCATGATCAAATATTTCAGAGCATAATGTTATACTGCTTGATCAAGGCGTGTGTTCTTTGTGGATGTTGATGTGTGTATGAGCGAAAGGGAAGAGACGAAGTTTCTGCCCGTGTTATAGGAGAGCCCTCACACAACCCCATAAATATCAAGTGCTCACAGCTATTTGTCCACATTGCCTTTTGGGCTCTGTCTCCGTGATCGTTGTACACTTGTACGAGCATCTCTCTTTCTGGCCACAGCTGGTGTATAGTAAAGCCTGGACTATTTCGTGTATTTGTTTGTTATCAGATCTTTTATCTATTCATTCGTTTTCAAGGCCATTGGTAATTAACTGTTTATATATATATATAACATTTACTTTACCGCAATCTGGAATACTTGTTTAAGTGACGACTCAGTAAGACTGAAGCCGTTTCTTTGATTGTATTACGAAAACAGCATTTTAAGACGTACTATTATATCATTATATTTTGTGCGAAGATTGTTTTATATCATTCCTCGAGGTTTGCGGTCAGAAGTACAGTTTGATAAAAGTTCTTGGGGCTTATCTCTCAAGTCAGTCAGGTAAAAGACAGTGGTGAGCGTTTAAATTATTATGTGTAACTTGAACAGCCAATCGGTAAGCTCGATGTTATAAATGTTGGGATAATCCGAAGGTTTCAGAGTCATGCTATTGTAAAAAATAAATCTTTTTCCTGAAAGGAAAGGTCGACACCCCATAATCAGTTGCAATGGCTAAATTCAGAGAAAGCGAATCATAAGTAGGTATTATCTGGTGGGAGAATACAATGGATCTAGATGGTCTGATTATTTATAGTTCTTGCAGTGCACATGAGTGGATACCACGTCTTGTAAATTTACAGTGTTTAGTTATCTAAGGTGAACATTTCCAATCAAAATAATTTTTTTTTTGTTTTTGTTTTAACGGGGTTGTTTCATAAAACTATTTCTTTCAGATGGGATCCGAAACCATTACAAAATCAATTCAACATTATCGTCAGTAAATATCACGCGCCCAATAAATACCGAACTGAAAAAGGGCCACAATGATAAATAAGAAACTTAAATGTCATGATGTTTCGTATCTTGCTGTGAGCATGCGCTTTGCTATAACAGGCTATGTATCACCGTTCAAATACTATAGATTGTGGCCACTAAGAGAGAAGAATGTCCGTGAAAAGATTTCGCAAAGCTCTTGTGTCCTATGTCGACGATGCGACCGTTTTCTGTGGGTAAGTTTCTTTTATAAACATGAAGGGTTTCAGGGCAAAACGCGACAAACGCCATTTTTTGAAAATTTTGAGTTATACCCCTCAATACTGGGAATGGTGATAGTGCTATATGGTAAGGACTTTCCTTTTCACCAAAGGTGACTTATTCGTCCCAAAAGTCTTCAGAAAATTCTAGTTCTTAATGATAAATTACTCACTTCTGGAGAGCAAATTTTAATTGTCATTTCTCTCTAAAGGGCGATTTTAGATATTTCTCATTTTGCTTTGAAACCCTTCGTCTGATCTGTTCGTTATCTTTGGCGTTTCATAGAAAGTTTGCTCAACCAAGAGTTTTTATACACGTTGATAACCTGGTTTCGTATATTATCTCCCTGTCTCTTTCTGTGTTCCGGTCTCGCCGGTCCTTTTCGTTCACTTTCTTTCATACACATACAAACACTGACCTGACGCGCTTAGGAGAGCGAGAGAACAGCGGGGAATCCTCAGGCTAAAGTCCAGTCAAATAAATGTCTTAATTTTAACTTTCCTGCCCCGGTCAATCAAATGATTATTTCGAGTATAAACATCCATAGACTCTGTGTGGCTCGAGTCACATCAGACCTGGACTCTCAGTTGATGTTGTCTAAAAACTTAATACTTTTGAAGGAGAGCGGTTCCCCTCCTCTGTCGGCGAAATGACAAAGCTGCAGAGTTGTAATTAATAAAACAAGAGATGTTTCTTGCTAGCCTATTTGTCTCTGGAAACCCTCTCAACTTCATCTGTTTAGTCACTGTAGTATTCACAGTGACATAGAGTGTGATAGAAAATGGGCGAGATCATTGAGGATGGAAAGAACAAAGTAACGTAAGGCTTTCTAATATCATTAACAACATCAGCAGCATCACGGAACAGTGGGTGAAGAAGGAGACGGATTTGGTAGGAAACGCCAAAAGAGAGTGAGTTGGAGAGGTAGTGGGGTGGAGGAGGGTGGGGATGCGTGATTGAGAAATAAATTGGTGTGACGAATTTTTTCCATTCCTTTAGCACCTAAATGAATTTAACCGATTAATATTGAAACATAGCAGCGACTATCCTGGGATCCTTTAGGGCGTAGTCCGTATGGTATCGTGCGTGGGCGAAAGTCATGACGTTTAGTAGGAGATTGTCATCCTAAAATTTCTTTTTCTTTTTTGGATTATTGTGATTTCCATACTGCAGCATTCGATAAGAGAACCCCCCCCCCCTTTTTATTTTTAGAGAATGAGCCTTTTTGTGGGTTGATAATTGAAAGGGGCGGAATGAATTTAGGGATTAACTATTTAATGACACGCAGATGATGTTCTTGACACCTGCTTAACGCTAATGCTCTGTGGATTAGACTTGACTGCTGGCATTCCTCACATCTACTGTGCATCACAGGGACCATTCTAGAAAGGGTGTGATGCATAGCTTAGAAGATAAGATAAGGTAGGGTAAGGTAAGATAAGATAAGATAGATAAGATAAGATAAGGTAAGATAAGATAAGATAAGGTAAGGTAAGGTAAGGTGAGATAAGATAGATAAGATAAGGTAAGGTGAGATAAGATAGATAAGATAAGGTAAAATAAGGTAAGGTAAGGTGAAATAAGATAGATAAGATAAGGTAAGGTAAGGCAAGGTATGGTAAGGTAAGGTAAGGTGAGATAAGATAAGATGAACTTCTCTTGTCCTCAGAAAGAAATCCCCCTCACAGATACAACTACATGCACATCCATAAGCAAATAGACAATAGTATCACGTATGACATCAGAACAAGACAGATTCAAGAAACATTCCCTAACTTGGTAATGGCAAAGCAGCAACACCGAAAAACAACAACAACAACCATTACAGGAACAACAACAACTACAGCAACTACAGCAACATCAACAACAACAACAACTACAGCAACTACAGCAACATCAACAACAACAACAACTACAGCAACAACAACAGCAGCAACAACCACTACAACAGCAACAACAACAACAACATCAGCAACAACAGCAACAACAGCAACAGCAGCAGAAACAGCAGCAACAGCAATTAATCCAACCCAATTTCCAATTTCATAGGCTGCGCCTAATCAGTGGTTCGTCACACGGTCCCGAATGTTCCTCGCACATCATAGTTATATTAAAATTTACATTACATTTTATGAGCTTACGCAAATCGCATCTTGATATCTTTTGTGACTTTTTATTTCTGAGCAGAGAATTAACCCAACATCTGCAGCAGTGGCAATAACAGCTGTGACAACGACTTTTAATATGACAACAGTTCATATTTTTGAAAGATGATAATCCGTTTTGTATAAATTAGTTGCTATTTCACGCCTCCGCAAATGTCCATCAATCACCATGTTTCTCTTTCTCGAACAAAATTGTTTCCTGTCACATAACGCACTTTGTTCGTCAGTCGTAAGTATTACATGATTACAGCAGTCAAAGGCGGCAAGTGTAACAGTAAGCTGTGCAGATCTACCAGCGATAACGACAAATTACCACCACCACCAACATCAACATCAACAATCACCCCAATAAACAATAGCAGCGAGAGCAACAATAACAACAACAGCAACAGTAACAACATCACCACCAACAACAAAAACAACAACAATCTTTCCAATTGCAATAGCAACAAAAGGAACAACTAATAGCAGCGACAGTAGCAGCACCAACACCAAGAACAGCAGCAGCAACAACGGCAACTATAACAGAAACAATATTAGCGACAAGCAACACCAACAGCTTCAGCAGCAGCAGCAGCAGCAGCAACAACAACAACACATGTTAACAATACTATCTACATGAACCCTCTTGTTTATCACAATATACGAGATCTTATTTGAGCGTGTCAAATTACACGTTGTAAAGCTCTTACTTGAGAGATATTATTTAGCTCTACCAAAAAACACTAGCTAGGGGCGTACAGAATGTCTGATGCACTGCAGTGACCCATAGGATGCTGAATAGCGAAAGTTTTTGCCAATTCCAAAAGGAATTGCACCGATTCGTGTGCGTGCTCATGTGAGAAAAATATGCTTTGTGTGTGCGCTCTGCGTTTTACTCAAACAAGCAAATTGACATTGATAAAAAAAAAAGAAGTCTTGAGAGCTGAAAGAATGTGAAAGCAAATCAGGATGGAGACAAATACATGAACGAAGTGGATGGATGGATGGATGGATGGATAGGTGGATGGATAGATGGATGAATAGATGGATGGGTGGGTGGATGGATGGGTAGATGGATGGATGGATGGATGGATGGATGGATGGAAGGAAGGATGGAAGGGTGGATGGATGGATGGATGGATGGATGGATGAATGGACGGATGAATGGACGGATGAGTGGGGGAAATGGGAAATGTGGATGAAGATGAAAGGGTGGATTAGTAGATGAATTGTTGAATGGATCGATGGGCGGGTAGACGAATGGATGGATGGATGGATGAATGGATGGATAGATGGATTGGTTGATGGATGGATGGATGAATGGATGGATATAGGTGAGTGAAGGTGTGACTGAACATTCAAGCAGACAGGAAAGAGGGAAAGAGAGAAAAATGAACATTTGACTGATGTGGCAACAGCTTGTCTATGAAGGGAGGATTAACAAAACCATTAAAATCATATAGAACATCTTCAGAAATGAAATTAATGTTTCCAATAGTGATCATTTCTTTGAAGTCTCCTTTATCGGGGGGAAAAAAACATTTGTGGACCTTAAATGGAAATCATGTTTATTCAGTTTTTGAAAGTTAGAGCTTTCAATGAAGATCAGCAAGGAAATCGATACCTGCAGACTTGCCTATAGTGCTGCAATCTGTGAGGTATTAGCACAATGAAGTTGGATCAAAGCAGAGCTTAAAACTTGCCTTTTCTCGGGGGGGGGGGGGTATTTTGCTGATGTCCTGTTATCGTATTATCTGCCTTTCCCCGTCTCTTCTTTCTCTCTTCTTCCTTCTCACCTTTCTCTCTTCTTCCAGCCCCCCCCTACCCCCGCCCTCCAGCCTTCTCCCCCTCATGGGACTCATACTAGGGGGGGGGGGGGGGGAGGGGCGCTCACTTTGTTTTCTTCTCTGTGTGTAAAAAAAACTGAATATCTTCATAGATACTGACAGACAGTGACCTTGAGATTCCGGTTCTAGCATTTCGCTGATGGCATAAAAAATCGAGTTGGTTGAAAGTAGATGCCTTATCAGTTGAGCCCTTAGACATAACCCGCGGTGTTTCTCAAAGGTCCAAAGGTCTAAGAAGTGGGTGGCTGTTTCAGAGATAAGTGTGGTGTTACAAACAACTTCACCATCCCTACATGAGCGTATACGTTCACAAACACGATGTTCTTTTTACTTGCAAACATGGTGTTCTTTTACTTGCAAGGCAAAACAGATGCAATAAATAGTGGCATTGATTTTGAGCGCAGCATGCAGTTTTGTCCACAGCCTGCTTGCCTGTTATACTCCTCGCATCCCTATTATGTTTAGATCTTTTGTTGTTCCCGTGCTCCCTGCCCCGACTCCACGAAACGAGCTTTTTGTCAGAACAAGGAGAACTTTTCATTTACCCCACTGCCCACAGTTTGAACACTGTTTTGAATATCAGTTCGGGTGCTAGTGTTGTGCTAATATTGCACAGCTTGAGATCCGATGCACTATCACTGAGAGAAGATGGACTAGTGCATCGTTTCCACTGGAATAGATCAGATGGCTAGCCCTCAGCTCTGTGAAACATTTTATGTATTTTTTTGCCCATCGCTGACAAGGCAGTTTCTCTTTCCATATTATTTGTCCTATATCGTAAACAAAATTTTGCAGTGGCATTTTCAAGTCTAAGATCCAGAATAAAGCTAGGCAGATTTTTTTTTTTTAAAGGTGAAAGCAACGATTTGACTTTTAATGAAACGCTGATGACGGAATTAGATCTAGTTATACCGTACACCTGCATTTTTATTTTCTGCATTAATTTGTTCCTGAAAATGTATGGGGGAAAAAAGGAAGACGCGGAGGAGGACAAAATTGAAGGGCTGGCTTAACCTGTGGGAATATGAGCAACATCTCATGTGACAACAGGGAACATCAACAACTAAGAGCAACATTAGCTTACTTCTGAGAGCAAGTTCAAACTTCGACACTTGTTTCATGCTGGTCTGTACCAGGGATGTTCAACTTGTGACTATTCTGAGGGACTTTACTCGATTAGTTTTTTCTAACTTGATACAGTCAGCAGTAGTTTGGCTAACGGCATAGGTGCATTTACTTCTGCCGTCGACGCAGGGATAAATTTACATTCAAGAGATAGATACTCAGGGTTACAATTATTGTGATCCATCTTATTTTGGTTTACTCTGTATAGTCGAAACGTTTGTATTAGATACATGACTATATCAATGTTTGTACTGCGTAAACCACCACAATGGGACGCATTTTGTGATGCTACCTTAAGAGCTTGTATTGTCTGATATACAAACATTATTTATACATTTATACCTGCAGTCAAGACTGAACATGTATATAAAACGGCGATGTCAGGAATTGTTATGAATGCATTTCCAGCTGTCAAGCGAGCATCTTACTCCGCTGCCTGCTTGGTGTAGTTTAAATCGTAGCTGGTAAAACATTATAATAGGGCTATGAAAAAATGTTCATAATATCGTGTTGTGTACATAGTTGTCACATCAGTCTAAACTCCCTTGCACCAGGTTTTGGAGATTTGACAACCATTGAAGTGGATGTGATGAGTGGAGACGTTTGGCGGTGCAGCGCTGTATATAACACATGTACTATATATGTTTACCGCAATACGTAAACAGGAAGGGGCAGGCATCGTGTGGAGAGCAGTTTACATGGAGCTGCCTCCTCCGATAAGAATCATTTGCTTGTACCTGTTTGAGCAGAGGACAGATACCGCCTTCTTCTACGCTGTGTTCATTCTTCTTTCAAGAATTCGTTTTACCTCTCACTTTGTAGGTACCATGTGCATAAGCTGGTAGATAAAAACACTTTGGACCTCGCTTACATGGCTGGTTCAGTTTGATTACTCCCGTGTGTGTGAGAGCATTTCTGGGCGTATGAGTTGAGTTTGCTACTTGACTGCAAAAACACACGGATATCGCTACTTCGTCAGTCATTGTCACAATGACCTTTGGATATTATCACAGTTCAGTGTGCAGCCAATTGCCTCATTCTAGTGTATCTTGTTCAGTTTTCATATCGACTGAGCTAATTGCACAGCAATATTACATCACTGTTGAAGCCTGTCAGTTTTTTCTCTAATCCTGCGGACAAATTAGATTCTGCAGACGGAGCGATGCCTTTGAATTGCCCATACCGAGCAACGCCATTTTTTTTTTTTTTCAGATTTAATGATATCTATCTTTCTGCGTAGGACGTGTCAGAATGTCCTCACAACCATGGGCCAACATTTCCAAACGTTATCTCTGTGATGAATGCTATTATATAGGCCTACGCTAATTTTCCTGAGTTTGTGAAATTTCAGCCTCTTATGTGATGTATGCTTTAAGAATGTATTAGAGAGTTTCTAAAGAAAAAAAATCGATTAAACTAGGATCAAGAAATTAGGAGATCCTTTATTCCGATCTCACGTTTTAGTTTTGTATTTAGTCATTATTATTATCAGAAAATATAAATTTCCGACTATCAGTGCCCAAGAAAGGAAAGCTAAAGAGTCATGACATCTGTCTTTATTAGGTAGAAGGATTGTGACCATTGTGGTGTCAGTGGCTTAGCAGCCAGGCCGTCGGACTCGGGATCTGAAGTTCCGGGTTCGAATCCTGACTGGTCCCGACATTTTGTCCTTGGGAAAGGCAATTTACACACATGTCCTGACTCCATTCAGGTTTGAATGGGTACCCGACGATAGACAGAGATAGATATTGTTAGACTGATAACAATTTGAGCGCCTAACAGGCTGCCGCCTTGTATGCTTCCCAGGAAGCTGAGAACGTTTATGAGTGTCTCCAATGGGTCTGTCGGGGTAATAATAGATTGTAAAGCGCTTAGATCCTGTAATTATGGGGATAAACGCTATATAAATACTCTCTATTATTATTGTTATTATCACTCTTTGGCTGACTTTACTAATCTTCTTACTTTGTCTACTACATAATTACCTACACTGTGTCATTATCGCATAGTGCTTATGTTATCCCGCCATTTACAGTTACCTGGCAGTCGCAGTCTCATCCCTGTTATTATGTTATAAATGCGGGAAATCAGATTTCCGGTTCTCTGAGTTATAATGATCATATCCGTTCAGTATGTGTCGGCTTGTTAATTAAACATCCTCACGTGAACGTCTAGCTTTATCAGTTTTATTCTAAGTGCAGAGTATCGCATTTCCAACTTTTTGCATGTATATCGCCTTGCACCGTATCATGGCAATACTGGCCAGCTAAATTAAACTGTTGATCCTGGATGCATGGTCTCATCAAAGTTTATTTCATGGATATTGTCGCAAGAAAATGCAGCTGTTATAGCCTACACTGTTTTTCATGCCAAAACAGCAAGGTCATGGGCATGTTCTGAAATAACTACATGGATATCAGTACTGATGTTGTCTATGATTGAACAGCGATACAATGTGCATGCATGTGTGTGTACTTGCACGTTTCGGCACAACCGTGGATTTGTGGTCCCGAGGAATCAATCGCCCCGGTGTGCAGCTCCGAAGTACGAATCGATACTGCGATACTGCGGCCTATTCAGTATACCAAATAATAGCCTAGAACAAACCCGCTGGCTTAACCTGCTGGGACCCTCGACAGCGTTAGGGTGGACTTACGCTGGTCAAGGGTCTCATACATGTTAGCGTTAAGGAGGACCGTCACCCGCTCGTCAGACCTACATGTTAGCGTTAGGATGGACCTGCGCTAGTCAAGGGTCTCATACATGTTAGCGTCAGGGAGGACCGTCACCCGCTCGTCGGACCTAGGCTACATACGGCGTTGTTCTAGGCTATCATTTGATATTATACTGAATATGCCGCAGTATCGCAGTATCGATTCGTATTTCGGGGCTGCGCACCAGGGGTATCGATTCCTCGGGACCACAAACCCACGGTTGTGCCGGCCTCTTTATCAGCGATGTTTTAAAAAAAAAAAAAAACGTCTCAGTCTGATTTGCGGCGCAGGTAAACAATAGCGGGACGTTGTGCAACAGGCAGTTGATAACACAAGAAGCCTGAGGCCAACGACCTTGGCTCCTGCACATGTCATGTTGTGTCGTGCGCACTTTCACCTTTATTCCTCTCAGCTCTTTCCGTTATCATTATTACTCGTTCATGTACTGCCCATTTCTCTCTCCCTTGGTCCTGCGCCCTCCATCCTTTTCTCTTTATTACTTTAAAAAAAAAAAATTCTTCCTTTTCTTCCCTGTCTCTGTTTCTTCATTTCTTTTATTTATGTAACTTTTCTGTCTCTCTTCCCTTTACTTTCTCCCCTTTCATTTTTTTTTTGGTTTTCATTTCATTTAATTGTGACTATTTTTCCTTTCATTTCCTTACTCTGTCTCATTTCTCTCTTAATGTCATTTCTTCTTTTGATTTTCTCCTTCTGTCTCCCTCCTCCCCCCCCTTCTCTGTTCCCCCTCTTTATTTTCTCCTACTCCCCCTCCCCTTAATTTCCCAAATCCCCCCCCCCCCCTTTTCTTTCCCCCCTTCACTGTATCGACTGCTCCCACCGTTATCTCATTCTTTAATACTTCTCAGTCTCCTGTTTTATCCTTTCTCCCTCCGTCATCCCTTTTTGTCGTGTGACCTTCAGTTTGTTAGTTTGGGATGGCTCACTAGCTCGGCTGAACACCCACTTGCACACGCCCACAACAAGGAAGCCCAAGTCCACGGAAACTTTTACATCCTCTCTAAACAGACCTTTAAATTCCTCAGAAAATGTAGGGCCCGAGCTTTCTCCCGCCGAGCTTACCTTGTTTTCGACCATCTTTCACTTCTTCTGTGGCATACGTTGCAGGTAATTTGTCTAGCCTTGTATTGTGCAGCCGGTCTTGTGTCCGACGATATACATAGATGATCAGCCAGTTTTTGTGAAAATTGAACAATGCAAAGGCCCAGATTATAAAACCGCTGATGCCTAACTTTCTTCCTGAAGTGCTGCGATGCAGTTGATGTAGCCTACATACATTACGTGGAACATGCAACGTGCATTTAACTCTTGGACTGTGACAAGGAACTTACGGATTTCCAAGAATTTCCCAGATTACTGTTCACGGGTTGTTCAAGAAATGGCAGGCAGATTAGACCTGTTGCCTCTGTTAGACGAATGTTTTGATATCGTATAGTGTCTCATTCGGAAAGTCACTGATATGCACAGTAAAGTGAGCAAGTCGTTGAGCGGATCGGTGGGCCCTCCCTCTTAGTTCTAAGGTTAATCTATAGCTCTACCGGTGATGAATGAGTGATGAATGAGTTGATAACCTTGCCTATCCAATCTCCTGAGTCCTTTGTCACGAAGGTGACCTGTGAAGAACTAGACCTCGGTTTGTCTGTTTTGGTATTTTTCCAAGAAGGTGAGATAATTTGCTGGCACTTTTAATGCCGGAGATGTTAGGGAGATAGGCAGAGATCATTGTCTTATTTTTATTGTTATCTTTTTTTTCTGTTGCATCTCCACGTTGATTAAACTGTAGGTCCTGCCGTAACAACGCACAATAATTTTGCTTTACATGTAGTGTATAAATTCTAATCTATTATAGCCAGTGTGTAATAATGCATTCAAACAGCACAGTTTTACTTGTGATTTATATACATATTACACCTAGTCATGATCATTTTAATTGCAGTGAAATTATTCGTTCAGCACTTGGCTGTAGATATTCATATCTGGAAAACATTTGCTGTTAATTTGTTGACTACTATGACAACGAAACATGGCCCCCAGCTGCTACTAAAATAATGTTCCTCATCAGATATTACAGGTGCCATAAATATGATAGCAATTTCAATATTTTTCATTCGATGTCTATAACATTGGTTCTTTAGTATCTGTGTCGGGTAATTTTGTCTGGCTTATCATGTATTTCTCTGTCTGATCGAGGACTGAGTAGATTATGTATATTGTTCAGCTCTGTTCCTATATAGACGAGCCCAGTGATTCTTGTTATTAAAAATGACATACCAATACTCGTACTATGATGCCAAATCGTTATGCATTTCTTTGTCATTTGGACGTGATTAGAAAATACTGCACTGAAAATAACAATACTGTTGAATCTCGAGTAATCGCCTCCTTTTCAAGTTTGCATCATTGTCTCCAAAGGAGGGCAATAAGCTTTAGGCCTAATTAGTGCTTTCAGGATAGGCAAAATTTTGCTGCGTGATTATGGTTACTGAGCAATGCTGAATGTAGTTTGGAACGTTGGATTATAGATGAGATGATATACAATAGACGATGCCCGTTTTGTTCAATTTGAATATATCTTACATCTACTTTTATCTCGCCGCCGTAGTTACAGACCTAGCTCTCGTATAGAAATGCATGTAGGTCCAGGAATTTGAATTTCGACGATATCAAAAGGAAAGTATGTTGTCTAATAGAAGATCGATTTTTTTTTTCAAAACTTGAAATCTGATCATACAAGCTTAAGACCGTGTGCATTTCCACGCACTTCACACGTTAATTAGTTATATCCAATCATCATGAGCTTAACATATATATTTCCTTGTATCAGAAATACTTATGAGATGTTCTGTCTCTGTGTATTCCCACAGGGCATGTAGAATGGGAGCGGAGGAATCCAGGAACGGCAACTACGGACTTATGGGCGCCAGCGCCGTAGTGGCCAACATGAACAAGCAAGTGCAGAGTGCTCGACCTTGGTCCCTGCTCCACCAGTGCTCTCTGGACCAGTGGAACAACGGACACGGAGGTCAGGGAAATACAGACAATGTCAACCCATGAATCCCAGATTGTCATGTTTTAAGTGACATGGCTTCTATTTTGAGAAAATTGCAATAGTATGGAGTGTGCGTGGTTTGGTTTATCAAGTGCCTAGTTGCAATTTTCTCAAAACAATTGCAAGGGCACTCAAGGCGAACAGGCTTTCAAGGGTCGATATAGACAAATTAGTATCTTTGTGTTAGATCCTGAAAATCATCTTAGTGGTATTTACCTGTAGGTATTGTGAATGTAGGGAAAATGCCCGAGATAAGTTTTTCTGTCAGAGAGTTATGACATTTGCTCTTTTGCTATTATGTGAGCTTGGAATTGTAAATTAGTGCATGTATTATTAGATCTATAGGCCTTCATGAAGACTACACCTATGTCCTTCTGAGTGGCACAGGATGAAAATTTGGCTTGAATTACCTGAGACATCAGAAAATTCAGAAACGTGTCTGAAATTACTGTTTTCTAGGAGCAAGATAGTTGTGTCATAAGTAGTAATGACTATTTGAACATTAAATTTGGTTGATAGGTAATGATTTTCAATTTTGATCTACAATATATGTGCAAACAGTGATAGAAGTACTTTTTCCAAATGTGAGGTGACTACATGTTTTGCTATAATTCTTGTAGTAACACCGCACTAGTTTTGAATGCGTCCTTGAGCTCCTTCTTTTATGTTATTTATTTTTTCATTCTTTTTTTCCAGCGGCTGCAGCATTCTCGGAGACCACCATGACCTGCAATGGTATTGTGTTCAAAGACTGCAGTCCAGCTTTTTGCATCAACCGTCAAGGTTTGCTCAATGTCAATAAATCAGAGCCATTCTTCAGCTTCAGGAGGAAAAGCAAATTCACCAAGATGGCTGAGCATTTTGAGTACAACCACATCCCGGCCCATTTGTCATCCATTCAGAATTTCCATGTCAATAGTGTCTTATGTTGTCATGGACAAACAGTCATTCTCCATCTTGTTCGCAGTCTCATGACGCAGTTTGGAATCATTGACCTCCAGGCAAACAAATTTCTAGGAATCTTTGGAAACCAGCGAGTGGAATTTATCAATGAAGCTTTGAGAGGAGAGATTTCTCCTGATGGAACCCTCTGCTTGATCAAGCTACCCACAACCAAAATAGGTGGCACTGGCTTTGTATTCCAGCTGTACAAACTCAGCACAAGGGAAATGATCGCAGAAATGGATCTGGCATACAACCATGCCCTCTTCGTGTTTGATCCTCGCTTCTGCTCATCACAGATTGCTGTGACCAGTTTTGTTCCTAATGAGGACAACAGCTTGAGTTTGGTGAGGATGCCTAGCTGGGAAGTGATCGCCACCAACTCCCGAGTGGATGATTTCAATTCCAGTCTCAACCCAAATTTGAAAGACTTGAAGTATTCTCGGGATGGCCACCTGATCTTTGCTGTGATGATCACGAGTGGTTGCCACTGCAAGGAGAAGAAAGCCCGCAGATTTCAGCCCATTGATGTGAGCATCTATGTCTTTGATGGAGACACTGCCCAAACACTGCACTGTGTTCAGTATCATCGCTATGCTTGTGGACAGCACTCCTGTCTAGTCAACTACATGCCAGTCTTCTCTGAATGTGGAAGCCGCATGGCTATTGTGCTCAATGATCTGGAAACTCCCATAGATCATGTCCAGATCTACAAATTGCCTATTCGGGGAAATCTTCAGAACAGATGTCGGATACGCATTCTGCACACCTTCCCTCCGGAGACCATTAAGAACTTGCCACTTCCTCGCAGGATGATCAATTACTTGCGCTTTCAGCCAGACTACTTATGATGAGCTTGATCTTTTAGTTGTCACCACCACCTGCCCACTGGTTCAGATGTACACATGTTCCTTCACTGTTTCATCATGGGCTTTTTGAAACTGCTTGCTCTGAGGAATCTTTCTCTCATCATGGACAGAAAGAATTTTTCAGTCAGCTCACAGTCTTTGGTTACCGACAGTCCTTTTTGCTGTTTATAGAGCCAGATGGATCTACAAATGGTCACTGACGGCCCAGTCAGGGCTTAATGGTTTCTTCTTCACAAACCCGTCGTCAAGGGCAACTTGAGCTTGAGGATTTTTCGGACTGTGAACACAATGTACATTTACTTGTACTTAGACTGTCAAGCTGTTTGTCAGCATGCCATGAAACTAGGTCACTGCTTATATGTGTCTTTCAAATGTTGTGTCCCTTCTTATACATAACTAATGTTAGTCATACAATCCTTCAATATCTGCTACTGATGTGAACTTGATACCCTTCATGAATTATGTGTTTTTGTTGTGTATTAGATAGTCTTAGCTAACCTGGTCACAGAAAAGTCTGCAACAAGGAAGTTGTGGAAAAGCAAAATTTAAGTAACTGCTGAGAGAATTTTCTGCTTGTAATACATACCAAAGAATTGAGCACTCAGAACCTCATGACAAACAGATACAGTTCTGCAGCTAGATCTTTCAGTGTATGAAATTATGGTACACACATGTCCAGTTTCAGATGACTGAAGTCAAGAGTCATTATGACCAACCAGATTCATCCACAGTTGTCTTTGTCTTTCTCATCTGTAAACAAATTGCTGAACATCTTTTGAATAGATCATAGATGAATGTTGATTTAATGGTTGTATTGGTATCTGTTATCACATTTGTGACAATATTCACGATGAGTAATAATAATACATCAGTCCATATGTGTCATGCTGACATTGTTGGCCATTCTAGAAAACTTGATGTCAGCTAATAATGTTTTATCAGTTATCCTTCCACTTTGACTGGCCCACTAATCGCATACATGTTTCAAAGCCTGATATATTTTCCTGCATCATATATATGGTAATCAATGTATGTTAGTTGGCAGTGTAGGGTCAACCACAATGAAGATGTAACCCACGGAAAGATATTCATTGGCTCACAGTTTTTTCCCTCATATGCATGTATATATCAAGTAATTGGAAGATTAAGTATTTGACAATCGGATAAAAAAAGGAAAAAGAAATAATAATGAATTAGGATAAAGCATGAATAGAGTTTGTGATCACTATTTGAGGATGGGAATTTTCATTACGTCATTAAACGGTTAATTGTATCTGTTTCTGGGAGGTTTATATATATTGTATTTGTATGCCCAGCTCAATGGCCAGATTTGTTTTGTTAAATGAGCCTTGTGTTGGTCCCTATATTCTACCCTATAATACATGAGAAGGCATTTTCATAAAACACCAGCATGTGTGTAATACTCATTTCATGGCATAAATGTATTTTTAGTGGTTTGACAATACAACTCAAAGTATGTTCTACAAAAATATTGATATTGTTTGTATGCTTGATAGAATTGATCCATCTAGTTTACATGTATGTACTTTCCACTAGTTAGTAGTGCTGAGCAAGATCTGGAAATGAAATACTTCCTTGAACTGACACATTACAGCAAGTTGTAATCAAAATACCTGGTGGACTGATAGTAATACTTTTATATGCCAGCTCTCAAGCACAAAACATTCAATAATCAGAGTCTCATCACTTTAGGTTTTCCTGTCTACTGATACCTAACTACTTTGTGTTTGTAGCAAACTTTGCAAATCTTTTGTCTACTTTGTTATAATAACTTCTCCCGGAATTCTGCTTCAGCGAGAGCAATAGTTGGCTATCTCCTAGATTTTGCTCCATAAATCAATGATCAGAACCCTTTGAAATGTATGACCAAGACAGCTGTCACAATGTCATGTATTCCATTTTTTCTGTTAAAAAATTGACTTTAGGGAATCCATAATTATGTACTGAGATTTATAAGAACTGAGAAGTTACTGTACAAACTTTCTATCCCCCCCCCCCCCCCCCCTTTATTTTGGGGCTTAAGTACATGTACATTGTATATGTTGTGGTAGTAGCGAAAAAGAATGATTACCAGCAGCTCATTGTCATTGTATACCATTCTTCCATGGATATAGACCACAGACAGAGACAAAATGTGAGATTTTTATAAAGGGACACACAAGTCATTTATAACATACCACCCTGTAGCTGTATTTCACAAACATGCACAAAAATAAAAATGTAGTTATTTCAGTTCAAACTTGTCAGAATAAACATCAGAAAGAACATTTTAATGAAGAATAGATGAAATCCCTGTGTAATGTCAATTCCTTTTTTGATTAGTTTACTTGGAAATTTGACTGATCTTTTTAAGTTGCTATAGTTTTGAAGAAACAGTTGGTAGATTGGATAGAACTAATGAAACAGTGTTAGTGATTCACTATAATTGTAATTGTCAGATATCATACACATTGCTTCCATTTGATATCATCTTATGTGTGCTGTATTTGTTGTTGGTCAATATTACTCCCTGACCCCTCCTCACCCTCCTCCACAGCCATCCATCTTTCCACCCCATTCTTCACTCAAACTGGCTACTCTTTATCCCAGACTAAGCAATTACATGTACATGTACATCATTCTGTCCTTCCATTATCATTATCAGTTTCAAAACAGCAAATTTCAATGTGATTTACTTGCTGCGAAAGCTCCCCGTTTTTAATAGTTTCAGAGAAGAGAGAATGAGAAGACATGAGTTTGAGATTTTTATTTTTGAGGGTGAAATTAATCTTTAAGAAAAATTACATAAAATGAGGAGAAAAATAGTTTGAAAGGTTTTTCATTTATTGATGTGTTTTTACATCCTTCTTCATTTCCTCCAAACATCAACAGCCAGTGCTCCATAGTCAGTGGAATGCTGAGAGTTTATTTTTTTTCTCTGTTCTCTATGATATGGAAATTGAGAAATAGAGCATCCACAAAAAAAAAAAAGAAAAAGAAGAAAAAAAAAAAAAAAGAATGCATCCAGCATCACTTCACTATAGTATCTCTGAGTGTGAATAGTTGATTGCAAAATATTGGCATGTTAACATTATAGCATAGTCACAACCAGCTTTGGGACGCCACATGGACATTTGAATCCAGTGCAGGAATACATTGTGCGATTCTCCTTTCCTTTTTGTGTTTGTTATTTGAACCTGATCAATCATGCTGCTTATTTCCATTGTAAGAATTGATGATTTTAATACACTACAAATGATTATATGTGTAGAATGCAATAACATACCTACTGCAGTTTGTGTGTTGGACGTGTTCCTTTTGTGTAATAAACAAATTAACTACTATTGAAGTTCAGTCAATCATGGGAAAAGTATTCCCACCTGTACAATTTGTTATTTGTAACTTCAGTTTTGTATTACATATGATTTTTAGCCTAGTCTTCATTATGGGAAGTATTATCATTGCTTAGAACAGCAAGATTTGTTAAAGTAGAATGCAACAATAATAATAATAATGCAGTATGCTATGTAATTAATAATTTATTTTTGTTCCTTTGTTTGCATTGTTTTTTTTTTTCATATCACAAATAAAGACAAAGGCACCTTTGGGTTCCCACATGAATGCATTTTGTAAATGATCATATTTCTTTTGTTCATCTCTTGAGTTTATTCCTGGCTTGATCAAAAGAGTTCGCATTTTCGGTTAATTATATAATAAATTTTGTGATACTTCTACCGTACTTTTGTCTAAGTACAATTCAAGACTGACAACAAAGTTAAAAAAAAACAATTCCTTTCCTCATTTCCCCCTCCGTACTTCGTTCACCACCATAATGCATGTATATAGGCCTATTGCTCAATCAAAATCATGATTATTACATGTATTAAATGCCTTTTTGCCTCTACAATAAAGTCGCATTCCTAGCATAATGTGAAACAACAGACACGCTGAATATTTAGTAGGCCTATTTATAAGTCCTCTCCCTGCATACTTTGCTTTTATTTTTCATTTTGAGTGTAGGGACATTTTATATGGCAACTTCATAACAGGAAGAAATAACCAAAAGTTTCAGTGTAGCAGGAATACATTGTACCGTACACAATATGTTTGTGTTTTCAACTTTCATTAAGTCATTCTGGTCCTGGCTGACACTTTTTTTTTTTTTACATTACATAAAAGATATTTACTCTGCTTAATCAGTATTCCCTGTGAACCGAAAAACTTGTCAGCTTTATTTTAAAACTGAACGTGTTTATACATGTATTCCACTCCAGCTGATTTCTCATTTTTGGAGGTTCTTCATGAATACTTGTATATGCATGGGTTTACATCCCTTCACTGTGAATTTAGTCAGATCCTTCCATTCAAGCTCTAACGCACACTGATCCCTAAGTGCAGTTATTTTTATTGTGCCATTGAGTTATACATACTGGCCAAGAATTTACACACTCAACAGGAAATTTGGACTTTTCCAAACAAGTTCACGGAAAGTTAGTTTTATTTTGACCTCAGGGTGTTACATCAAATTTTCATCCATGTTCATATGAAAGAAATTCCAGCACCCTCATGTTCATAACAATAGTAGTGCTACAATATGGATGGTTTATATAACACAGCTGAACTGGTTGACTAAAAACTAAGAGGTCTGTCACATCAATCACCACTCATTGTCTGCCCAACAAATTCACGCACCCTCTGACGCAGTCAACGCAAGCTGCCTCTACCCAGTCGACTGGTACAGTTGCTGCAAATGCCCCCATCACACCTACATCTCCATTCAGCCAATAGTCACATTATTAACCGTAAATCTTGCGCTGTGCATGGTTTAAACCGAAAGTAAAGTGTTCGCGCTTTCCAGGAGTTTTTATTTCATTGAAATAGGTTGAAAACTGATTTTTCTGTGATTTTTTGAAGTTGGAACAACATTTTGGTGACATGGAAGAACTTTCATGGCTTTAACTAAAGCAACAGCTTGCTTAATGGTGGGTATAGACATATCAGTTTTTATGCCCGAATCAACATGATCTAGTCATCGGATTGCCATAGAAACTTGCAATCTTGCATGCAGTTGAACACACCACTTGTCTGTTCTTGTGTGATTTTTTTTTTTTTTTTTTTAAGTTTTCTGTTTGGGATTTTTTTCCCCCCAGTACTGGCAATACATATAGTTATGTTTTTGTAGAGGTATGTCCCTGTTAAGTGAAATTCCAGAAGGGTCTGTCTGAGTCTGGGAGGGTTGTATCATGTAAAGGGCTAGATCTAAATCACACAAATGCCTTCCCTTAACAATTAAACACAGACTTAAATTCTTAGTTAGAACAGAGGAATGCACTGAAAAGTGTAAAGTAAAGGTGTGCATATTAAGTGAAAGCCCATCAACATGCTCAGCATGTAGATTCAGTGACTCTGAGTGAGTACTGTGCAAATGATTTCCATTTCATTTTTCTCAGAAATATTTTGAAGTCATTGTAAGTTCCTGATTTATGTATGGTACCTGATTGCAGCTGCACATCCTATTTAGTATTTGTCTGATTTGGATTTGTATTCAAATCAATTCTGAAATTTTTTGACACGATTTCTAAGCATCTCTGTTAGTCAAAACCAACACATGCAAACATGCTCACCCTCACATTGCCTTCCCTGGTCCTGTCCTTCTTTCTTCATAGTTTTTATATATGCAGTTGCTAAGAGTAAAATTATATGTACAGCACAATGCAATAGAACCTCAATTCCGCAATTGGGAGGAAAGAAAACTGCCAACAATTCCTGTGTGCTGATCATTACATTACGTTTAATTTATGTACTGTATGTGCACATTAAATACAAACGTAAATATTATGTTAACTGTGTGCAATAAATGTAGTTCTAATGGAGGTGCTTCTATTGATGTGAAAATGTAATAAATCATTTACAGTCACCCGATTACTGGGTTTCCTCTGTGCCATGACTGAGCAAAATGTGCTTTAGGGCAGCTTTTAAAATCGTGTCTTGCCAAAAAGTTACATTTTCAGGGTAGAGACAACATATAGCAATGTGATATTGCCGTTTTAGAATTATACTATGCAAACAGAGATGGATCACGTATGTTTGTTAACAAAAAGGTTACCAACACTGAGATTATGTAGTTGAATACCAGAAATAAATTCTTTGCACACACAGCCAAAACGTTAAGCATTATAAAGCAGGACATTACAATAAAACAGATGAATGATTTCAAAAGTGATTTATTTTTTTAAATGTCATGCAGTGAATACATAACCGTCATTTCAATCAACTTCCTGTGCTGATGGAGACACATGCTCAATAGAACACGCTGAATCATAACAGATGTAACCTTCAGCATACCCATATTGTAGGCCATGCTAGAACAACACTGACAAAATATAAGTTATCATATCACCATCCAACATAATAGAAAGTTCTACAAACGAACAGGAAATTTGGCTAGAGCTATCAGAATATGAACATTCCTGACAAACCAATAAGAATACCATTCCAAACACATGCAAATTTATAACTTATTGAAGTGTATCATGGTAAACATACACACTATAATTCAATCCAATGTTCAGTTAGCTAACTAAGGGCCACATCTGACTCACATCATTTGAAATTGCTAAAACATTAGATATCCTCTTCCGATTACCATCCCTCTCTTTACTAACACCATTCTACTAAAACATAAAAGTCTGACAGACAACAAGGTCACACAGCTGAAAACAACAAGAGAAGTCCAAATATATAATAAATATGCGTTATGGTTTAATATACAGATATGTCATAACTAAAAAATTAAGCCAATGGACGAATTCAACATCCAGGTATATTTTTTAATGCACAAAGCAGTGAAATGATAACGGACACTTGATAACAACTACTGATTCCAGTGTGAAATAACACAGGCCAATAATCTCATAAATATTTAAGATATAGCCATGTACTGTTATAGACACCTTTGCTAACTACACTAGCCAAATTAAGTTAAGAAAAAATGAGAACTGTCTTGGAGATGACAAGATGTTACAATACAGAGTATAAAAACTGACATTGAATGACGAAAGACATACATGAAATGAAAATAACACATTCAACAAAAACAGTATGATAGACATGCTGACAATAAAGCTAGAAAACATTTCCTGTGACAAATACAGTATACTAGAAAAAGGAACTAGCCTAATTAAAAGATAAAAATGACAACAACCCTTATGACTGGGAGTTGTATTGTTTCTTTCATGAGCAATTTGAAATTGACAAGCATGTGGCAAATGATGTTGGCTTTGGTGCAAAAACGGATGAGAGAGCAGAACTATCAAGTGAATCATAACAAGAAATTAAAATATATGTAAACACCTATCTGGTGTTGCAAAACTCTGTCATTGGCCATCATTTATAGCGGCTGAAGCCATCAAGCAATGATACTGGTTGACTCTGCTGCCCACTTACCAAATTTTGGAAGGGAATTTCTATTCCAATGTCATGTCAGACCTTGTAAAAGACCACCAATGAGGTGAGGGATCATCCATAAGTCAATGAGGTGGCTGACCTTCTTCATGGCCTATATACATGTATGTATTCAGTCCATAATGCCCTAGCCCCAGTCTTCAGGTGATGATGGTCTGAACCAAGGAGGACTTGTGCATGCAGTGAAGTTACACTTACAGTGTAATAAAAAAAAAAAAAAGGGGGGAACCTCCCTGTCAAATCAGGTGGTCTTCGGGAACAAAGATTGGGCTATTGCCAGAACCCTTTCTATTCTCAGACTACAGGCAAGTAGTCCTGATACGCTTGGTTCTTCTTGTGACCAACCGCTAAACTATCTCCAAAAGTGCCTTTCTAAGATGTATTAGGTTTAACTGTTTGTTGATTTTGTAGCTGTTGGAAAATCAATATAAACAACTGGAAATTTGTTTCGAATAAATTAATTTTGGTTAATGATTTTGAACATTTACTTAATATACAGCTCAAACCTGATTTACTGATGTCGTCTGAGTTTAGCTTGAGGCAAGATGGATGGGGCATAGTAGCTTCAGGCTGATAAGGTAACGGTGCAAAACAAACAGTTTACATTGTGCATTCTACTATCTTCAAACAGCACTCATATAGTGATAAAAAATTTTGAGGCAGAGTCAATCAATGACAATTACATGAAATTCAGTATCATTATTTCTCGTTTCAAAATCTGTGTCAAGAGCATCAATTAGCGTGGTCGGGGCCACCTTCCAGGTGGGCCATCAAACAATGGCCTAGGTGGACCTTGGGGCCCCCGTGGACCAAACCTGGGAGGGCGATTTTGGTTCCATGGTCCAGGACCTCTTGGACCTCGGGGAGGACCACCCATTGGCCCTCGGGGAGGACCACCCATGGGGCCTGGAGGTGGCCCTCTTGGTGGCATGGGTCCTCCCCTAGGTGGTCTTGGCCCCATGCCTAGAGGTGGTGGTGGGCCTGGACCAAGCATGCCTGGCCCACTAAGTGGAGGTGGAGGTCCATTAGGAGGACCTGGGAAACGTCCCATCAAACCTGGGGGACCTCGAGGCCTGAAGTTTGGGCCTTTGCCAGATGCACCCTCTGCTTCTGGAGTACCAGGAGTAGGGAACAGTCCTGGTTTTCCTGGTCCTCCTCTCGACTGATTGCCTGGGCCACCTCCACCACCTTTGTCGGATGGACTAGACAAGGGCTCTGGAGGCTCATCGTCAAGCTGAATTAATGGTTTTGGAGCTGGTCGTTTGCTGACTTCCTCAGTGCTTCCTTTATTGGTGTCAGGAGAGAAGGTTTTCCTTTGATTGTTGGCATTATCACTGCCTCTATGACCTCCTGAATCGTTTCCTCCTGCTTGTGAATGCCTGAAAGGAGGTGGACCAAAAGAGCCTCTTGGTCTAAATTGATTAGATGAATTACCTTGGAGACCTGGGATTAGTGGCCTTGGACCTGGACCTTGTCCTAACAGCCCATCACCACTATTACTAACAGACAGTTTGATATCAAGAGCATTACTGCCTCCTGAAGAGGAGGAAAGAAAATCTGACTTAAGGCCACTCAGTAATGGTGGGGGAGGTCGAGAGAGATTTACATCAAATGCTGCAGATTTGTTGCCCTGAGTGCTTGAAGTCACAGAAACAGAGCCACGGCTCCCTGATGAAGGGGAAGTGGTAAAAGGTGGGGGTCCTGGAAAGCCAGGAGGAGGTTGACTGAACAAACTCTGTACTTGCTGAGATTGACCACCACCAAATCTACCAATATCTGACTCTTGCTTGATTTGATCAGAGGGGGGACCATCTTCATCTCCAGGCTGATCCCATTTTGACTTACGCCTTCTTTGCCTATCAGACTTGTTTGAGTCAGACCCAAAATCTTGCCTATCTGAGGATGAGCTGTAACTGCTCCATGATGAGTCCCTACTGTAATTTCCATCCCGACGATCATTATTGCCATATCCACTACGATCACTTCCTTTGTTTCTGTTGTAACCTCCATAGCCAGAATCTCTGTCACGGTTTCGGTCACGGTCCCTGTCCCTGTCCCTATCTCGGTCCCGGTCTCTGTCTCGATCTCCTCGATCTCTTGAGTCATTACGACTATACGATGAATCTCTGCTCCCACCTCCTCTTTTATCATTATCCCTTCCTTCACGATGACTTGGCCAATCAGACTGCCATGATTTCTCCTGTTGCCATGGTTTTCCTTGAGATTTCTGAAGAACCTCTTCCTGCTCCTGTTGCCAGTTAGTGGCTTGTTGCTGCTGTTGCTGTTGTTGCTGCTGCTGTTGTTGTTGAGCAGCTGCAGCAGCAGCATGTAAGTGAGCTGCTTGAGCCTGTTCAGCAGCCTTCTGCCAAACAGGACGGCTTGAATCCTGACCAACTAAGGCTTCATAACCAGGTGGTGCAGCCCCATAGAGGCTTTGTCCTGTTGCTTGACTGACCAAAGCATAAGGACTTCCAGCCTGTAGCTTTGCAGGATCTACCAGCAGTTGTCCATGAGCTGCAGCTGCAGCTGCCTGAGCCTGGGCCAACTGGGCATGAGCTTGAATTGCTGGATGGCTTGAGGTTTCTTGTCCTGCGGTTTTAGCAGTCAGACCCATGGCTGACAGTTCGGATGGTGGATGTGGGGGCATGCCGGGAGGCAGAAATGCCAGCTGAACACCATGTTGTAGGCCTGGAGGGGCTCCCAGTAAGCCTGGTTGAAATGCCGCAGCATGGGCAGCCGAGGGAAGCAAACCCTGAGGGTATCCTGGAGGGAGAGCCCCAGGTGGCCATTGTGTGGTTGGAGGCACAACTGCAGTGGCCTCCTCTTTCACTTTTGTTGGATCTACCCATGCCGGATGACCTGTCAAAGCAACTTGCTGAGGTGGAGGCTGTCGGTCATCTTCATCATACTGTTGCTTCAAGAGATCAAGGGCACTTCCAGGATCCACTTTGTTTCGTTTAGAAGGTGGTTCCTCTGGCTCTGGGTACCATGCATCACGTTTGCCTAGGCTCTCCTTATCATATGAACTGGACCTACCAAAGTTCTGTGATCCGTAACCGCCAAAGTGTTGTCTCTGATCCTGAAACACAAGCAATCCATAGAAGCACAGGTGGACACTTTTGAAATCTAAAATTCTTAGACTTGGGATAAATAGAGAAATCAGCAAATCTTTTTTTTTTTTTTGTTTCTTCATCCTTGAGAACTCATGTCAGAGCTTGAAATGACTATCACAAGTTCATATCTGTAATTCTGATGCACTGTTATGAGAGGACCCAATATCTAATGTCTGCAGTTCTTAAAACAGTAAAAATCTCTGCAGGTTCAAAATAACATCAAATACTGATATCCTGAACAAACAGTCAAAAAATCATTTAGGAAGAGTTAGACTTACAGCCTGAATCTGAATTTTAGTGCTCATTTATACTTCTTGACATGGGTTCGTTTATAGGAGGAAACAGGAAAAAGCCTGTCATATTCTCACCCCTTGTTTTTTGTTTCCATCAAATCTATTTTGGGAACTGTCTTGACGAGGTTTAGATTTGCCCTCTTGATTGTACCTGAAATTACAATAAAAAAATGTATTAAACAAAAAGAAGCATAATCTTGCCCATAATAATGGTTGACATAGATCACATGAGTCCACAGCTGATGGGGTACAAAGATATTCAATGGCACTACTAATTCACTTCTCTATTTTAGGATCATTACAGTGTGGAAATTTTAAATTTTCTGAGTTGTTCTGTGTTCACCATTAAGTGACTTGAAATATGACTGTCTAGAAGGTATTCTAAGACAATCTTATTGCCAAGCTACTTGGTCACTTGCAATAACTTAGTAAAGTATGGACAGCAGAGATTCTCAGAATTTACTATAGAAGCCAGAAGCATCTGCATCTCCAAGAAACTATATACTAATGTCTTCATGAGCTTCAATACATTTAAAAGAAAATAAAAAAAAAATTGGGCTCTTAACAGGCAAATACAGTGGAGTATGGATCCCTGTTGGTGAGGGTGTAAAAATATGATCCAGTCATCCTTATCTCTAAAAGACTAGAGAAAAAAAAAAAAAAAAGGCACTGCTGTTTTTGAATGACTTATTATCCAGCATTATAAAGGTTACTTCCCCTTATGTACTCTTTTGTCGATCTTGATCTCTTGCATTAATTTTTGATGAAATTTATCTACCCTTTGGTTGAACTACAACTAATTATCAAAACCTGTTATCATTAGTCCGCCATGCAAATTTCACTGTCATGTTTGCCGACAATGTCCACCACTCCCAAAGCCTGCTATCTGAGCATTCACTGCAATGCAATTGTCACACTACTTCATCTCCCCCAACCACTCGTCCACAGCATATAAAACACTAGATGTTCATGTATAACACTACACAAGGTTTGGTGATAAATGTTGCATGCCATGAGTCTCATCTATGGCAGAGACAGCAAGGTGGTGCATCACCTCCCTGTTCTCACTCTGATCGCAGTAACTTGAAAGTGTACCTAGATGTAGATCTAAGTCGCCAAACTGTGAGCTGTAAGGGAGCAGGGAAAAGGTGGAGGGATCACACACAGTCTTTTATCTGTTTCACCCAGTACTACAGCAAACAAGGTTGTTGCAATGAGAAAAACAAAGGCCAGTTCTCAGGGTATGCTTGGGATGGCATCAATGTGTGAACTGCGGAGCGGCCAAGGAGTTCCCCACATCAAAGACAGTGGCCAACACTACGTTTCCTAACCTCCTATTAGAATTTGCATCACACTCATAAATCACTGCCAACCACATGGGGAAGATCGTGGATTGTGGTTGGGTGAGAAGAGGAGGAGGAGACAATGTGGTCAGCATGTAGTCTGAGGGAAGGTTTAGTCCAGTTTAGTGAGAAAGTTTCAGTTTTAAGTACACATGTACGTATAGTTAAACTGCGGTCATGCTACTGCTGATGGGAAGGGCTTAAGTATGCGTCGAGATGAAGTGCCGCACAAGCTCATTAGTTACATTGACTCAAGCATTGCTTTTTTCTTTGATCTTTAAAGGATGGAGACAGGAGAAAAAGATCAACTGCTCAGTGAATCGGGATAAATTGGTACTGCTTTATCCTTTAGTTTTTTTTTAATGAAAAAAAAAAAAGAAGAGCTGGAACTCATTCCTTGAAATAAGATTGACTCATCCGAACTTCGACTCATCAGGGTTTGACTCAAGTGCAATCAATTTATAAATCCAAACAGACTATTTCTATTACCCATCTCATAAAGGTATCAACACCTCTGGGGGTAACAAGATCTCTGAATGAAATCAAAATAAAAAGTAGTTGTTACATCACATGAAGGGCTTATATGACTACTATACATCAGTTCATGAGAATGAGAAAGAGCTATCAACATGCCCTTTCGTGAGACTATAATTCTCACTTTGAGCATATAGAAGATGGTCAGAAATTTTACACATGCCCCTTCTAACTTGGTCCAGGATATACCTTGTGTGATACTGCAATGGCTATAACTCATAAAGAAAATGTGATAGGTCTTTCTTCTTGCCATGACACTCACCCTCGCACTAATTGCTGTACAACGTCTCTTTGAAGCTCAATAAAGTCAATCCTATCAAAGAGGTTATCCCGTTCATCTGGGAGAGAAAAATTGGCTTTCATTTCCAGTACTGCAGACTCTGGTACTACTTTTCCTGTACAAAAAACAAACAGAAAAAAAAAGTATTTACACTGTTGTTCATTGCCAACTATTGCTTAAGTGACATGACATAAGGAGAGTAGGTGGGATTTACAGATAACTGTCAATCAAGATATTTTTTGGGTAACTCAAATTTTATTAACTATAGACATGTCAATGCCAATCTGGTCACATCATACTTTGCAGAGGAATGCCCTTCTATACAATGATTAAACAGTCCTGCAGATGGAGTGATTGCATGGCACTCAACAGAACATAAACAAAGCATACACTGTTATTTCTTAAACAAAAATGTTGACGCCATAGTCATCCTGATATCCGACCATTTCTACTGACAAGAATTACAATTGTTATAAAATTATTCAACCATAGCATAAGGTACGTTTTATGGGTAAACAAAACACAAAAAGCCCAAAACTGGTAAGTCCAGCAAATTCTTAACATAATAATGCATGAGGCAAACTGTTATAAAGACAAAGAATACTGGAAGAGGCCCTGAAGATTTTCCAAGGTTTATCACACACAGTATAATCTTACCATCTTCTTGGGTTCTTTTCTTAGATCTCCGTTCCAACTCTGGATCATCAGGCTGTAATACAGCTGCTATGCGGAAAAACCCAGTAAAGTTCTTCATCTTTCTCCTTCGTGCAGATCCATATACATTAGTCTGGTCAAGTATGTAGTTTCTACGTCTCTTTGAGGCTGTTGAAAGTTGAGAATGAAAAATATAAGAGGACTTCAAACATTTTTAAATGTAATTTCAGTGATCCTTATTTTCACAGGTCTGATAAATGCCATGTGCACTATTGATTTGTAGATGCAAAAAGTTTGAGTCATAAACTACTGTTTCTTTTTTTAAATCAAGAAACTGTTTTATCATTAGTTAATAAAATTTCTACCATCTTCCAACATTATACATCATCATTCAAAGCTTGATTTCAACATCAGCTGACATTTAGAAATACAGGTACATGGAAGAATGTGTCAAGGGGCGTGATTACCATTTTCTCCATCTCACTACCAACACAGCAAAAGAACTAACTGCTGACTTTAGGAAAAATTTCCACCCATCCATTTAAATTAAAAATGAATGTAATGAGAAAATAAGACCTTATATTTATAATATTTGGAAATGAGTCGTAATTCAAAATTGAGAGTGGTATGGTCACACTTCTGTTGTCCACTCAAAGGTAAATAAACGTTTATATTTTATCAAAAAGCTTAAAATATTTGACACAGATCACACCTTGATCAATATCCTATACAAATCCAGAATACAGCATATTGTAAATTTTTGTACTGAGATTTGGGCAGGAATATACATGTACATGAGTATGATGAATGAAGAATAAATAAATGTGTCACAAAACTGCATAAAATTGTTGGGGAAAACCATACCCTATAAACAGATGCCTGCACAACAAAGGATAATAAAGAAGAATCTAGGCCCTTACTTCATAATCATTTGGAATACATGTATTCCAAAAGAAGAGGACATTTGTTGCATGTGTTAACTAATCAGGAGTGTTACAGAAATTCAATGCTGCCATTGAAGATATGCTTTTGAAGCTGAGGCATTATTTCTTGTTCATATTTGTCTCGCAGCCAGTCAAAATGAGATGTAAGTCGCTGGGCTAGAACTGAGAAATCAGGCTTTGACTGTGATGAGGGAGGTCAGACATCGATTTTTTTTTTTTTTCTCTTGCTGAAATGAAAAGTGCATTCATTTCTGGACAAGACAATATCAGTCTTACCCTCAATTTATAAGTATTTCTACATTAAAATCATTTTTAGGGGGGAGATAAAGCTAGCTCGCAACTTTTTCACCACCTGAAAGGGCATCAAATAAGCTGTTACATGATACCAAACAATTCATATGGTGAAAATCGACATGTCTTATTTCGACTGGCTCCAAGGCATTTATATTTTGTCATTTTTTAGTCTATATACATGTAAATGTACCCTGCACATATACACTATTGTTTTTCTTTTTATTTTGGGAGGGAAATGGTGGAGGGGGTGTGCAGGGAGGAATAGAGAAAAAGACCGTTTCAAGAAAATCATATTCAATCTTAAAGACCAAGGTCGGCAGTGAAAATCAATGTTAAAGGTCAAAATTGTCAATTTTGCGTTCTAGCGATATTTTTATTCTCTGACTTTTATTGAGGTTATGGAATGCATATTTTGGGTCAAAAGTTGATTTTGAGGACCTAAAATTGCCGTTATTGCACAGTGAGGTAAATAATTGTTTATTTTTCAATCAAAATGCCCCTATTTCATAGCCCCGACAAGCAAATTTTGCATCGGCCAAAATCCTTCAGATTTAGTATCGATACAAAATCTGACCTCTTTCCTCTCAGCCAATGGTAACCTTTCCCTTCTTTAATGTAATTTTCCATGCCCAAACACCCATTCATTTTCATATCATCGTAAGAGGTATCAGAGAAGTTTATGGAGGCGAGTGAAGAGTGAGTGTCTCTACTGGCTCGATGTGTGCAACTAACACAGGTCAAGGTCATTTCCACTTGAAAACGACACCATGCTGAATGTTATACTGTTTAGTGTCTTCATGTTGTTAGTGTTAGAAAAACAGACTAAGAGGTAGGCTATCAAGAAGAACGCAAGAGCCAGAAGGGACAGAGAACTGGAAGAACAAGAAGGGGTCCTAGCTGTGTCCTTGGCGGATTCTGAACGGAATAATCACCTCGAACTGACATTATCAATGAGAAAAGAGGCTGACGCTCACTATACTTTTAGAAAATTGGGATTTACTCAAAATGTCCTTTAATTCCATTAAAACCCGGATTTTGTAAAATCTGTCCATAGGATTTATTTGAAACTTACAGGAAGTGTGCAGCAACATAAGATAAAGAGTTTGTCTGATGTTTTTTAAAAATTTTTTTCAGAATTTGACAAAGACTTTTTCTCCCACTATTTTTTTTTCATCTAAAAAATGTGAAAATTTGCATGTATTATACAGTGAAATTAAAAAAAAAAAGCAATAAATACATTTTTAATATATAACAATAATAATAATAATACTAAAAAAAAAATAACAAAAAAAAAAAAAAACAACCAAAAACGATCAGATAAAATCTGGATGAAAGAATGTTTCTGCAAAATTTGGTGGTTTTGTGACAGATGGTTAGATAAATTTGGGTTGAAAAGTAGGAGAAAATTCCAAAATGGCTGCTGTTTTCAGACATTTTCAAGGCGACCATGAAGATTTCACACCAAAAACTATCCTAGGGTAAATAAGGAACACACTTCCAATACGCTTATAGTAGTAAAAGAGTGTTCAACTCAAAAATGTGGATTTTGGCTTTTCACTGCTTCACTGCCTTAAATCTTTTCTTCTTCTGCCCAGCCGGGTACTAGTGTCACCTTCTCTTCACTTGTGTCTCAAAATTCTATTGCTGAATAATTGAGCGGTAACCTGCCAATAACACAGATCAATAAGCTCCTAGTGTTTTTACGTTTACAGAATACATTAATTTGAACCTGTGCAAACACACACAAAAAAAAAGCAACCAAATCAGCTCACTATCGCAGACTGCATCAATACATATTCACCTATTTGTTACAAAGAAGAATATTGGCAGAAAGCACCCATTTACACACCCCACCACCCACCCCCAAACTCTTCTAAAACGTGATATGGGGAAGAGTGGGACTGCAAGAGCAGACAGATTGCACAATCATAATTTTTTTTTCATTTGCCAACATGTGTTTTAATTAGTTGAAGTTTTCTAAAGATGAATTTTCTAGAACTTTTGAATGCTTCGAGACTTCTAGTCATGAGGATGTATGCCTAATCATTGGATTTTGATAGTTCTAACAAGTGACAGATCCAATATTTAATGCTGAACTATTCTCAGTAATCCAGTTTTGACAAGCATTTCACTGTATGACATCTAGTAAATCAGTGTTGCTTCGGCGACTCTGCGGATGGTCCTTCGGGATCACCTGCGGGGTCCCCGTACGAGGCGCACTGACGGCACGG
>JBCAUA010000012.1:4180830-4209995 GCA_038406235.1 Peronia verruculata | reverse complement strand
CCCCCCCCCCCCCCCCCCCCCCCCCCCCCCCCCCCCCCCCCCCCCCCCCCCCCCCCCCCCCCCCCCCAAACCAAACACCCCAAAACATTACTGCGCTGTTACATAATGGTTTCACACAAGATGCCTTTATGTTGAAGCTATTTTTACTTAATAAGCCTGTGCCATTGCACGAGAGACAAAGAAAGAAAGAGAACGTCTGTGCGTGAGATAGAGAGAATGTATGTATATGACAGAGTGTCGGTGCGAGAGAGAATGTCGAGGATATAACTTTTTTTTTTTTTTTACATATTATTATTATTTTCAAACTTTGATGGATAACTATTCCTAGATTGTTCATCTAACCGGAAACGCAAGCGCTGGGGCGGCATATTGCCAATGCATTACACGCATTATATGTGTAATTGTCATTACGCATGGCTATAATTGTCATTCATTCGGCGCCAAACGTTATCCTTCCATACCCCCCCCCCCACCCCCGTCTCTCTTCCTCCATCATATCTCCTTCAAATGTTCAACATTTGCCTGAACAGGGAAGTATTTCAGTTTCAATAACAGTATGTAATATAAAGAAAGAGAAATCTGCACGACGAAACACTAATATAGGCAAACATATCACGGCTGAATACGTATCATTTTTATCATGTGGGCAAATTAATTATTTGCCAGTGATTTAATGACGGCAATGAAATTCAAATAAAACGCGGCGTTTTGAATCGTGAACGAAAAGCGGTCATTTTGCAGGGCGTGGTAGTGTTTTCAGTGTCAGGCGTTTATCGGAGTTTTCTGTCTTTCTTCCTTTTCCTATAAAACCTTTTGGGTCGTTTTGCACCACCTTACGTATTCTAAGAGTGGGTTGTCTACACAATAGGACACAATGGCAATGAACATTTCAGTCGAGAATATGCAGACTAAATCTATCCAGATTTCATCAAGAATGTGCAGCTATACTGCCAGACAATTCGTAAAAAAATACACAGAAATTGATGCTTTTGATGCCTTTTGTTTATGCAAATATTTTAGCTGCTAGAGCACCTTGTCATGAATGTGCGCGCATTTCGAACTTTTTTTTTTTTTCAGACTGAAGAGAGCGAGATTTGCTACAAGCAGGCGCAGCGCTGTCTGTCCCCCTCAGAGAGCGGAACGCACACACCCTCGTTTTTCCTCTCGCAGTTTGACCCAGGACCGCCAAACGAAGCCGCCTGTGCCCCCACGCGACTGACGTCACACTTCACAGTATAGGTAGTAGTAGAGGCAACGCCGGTAGCGTGTGTCGTGAAACGCCGGGAACAAAACTTTTCAATGGAGAACTATTTCCTTCTATCACTGTGTGTTCTTTTCACACTCAGCGCAGGTGAGTACTAATATTAGATTGTGATCTGTTAGACATTATCTTGTGGATAAAGAAATATGATCTTTCACACCTGTGTATCGGTATTTCACTTTCACACCTGTCCTGGGACACCTGTCAATTCATGGATGACATGATACCGCCATATTTTCAAGTCGCCGGCTTGTACGCGACTGATTTTTGTTTGCGTCCAGTTACTGTAATCTTGAACTAGATCTAGATTTAGACGTCTAGATCCAGGGCATTTGATTTTGAATCTTGACTACCGAGTCATTTCGCAATGATGGTGTTGCAAAGAACACAATAAACATAAGACGTGCAGTTATTAGTCGCCCTCTTATATTGGTCGCACTCATAATAATAATATTACTGTGATAATTTTATGGCCTCCAACCCCTTCTTTCGGTTTTCATTTGTGAATGAAATAACATCAAGTAGATCTAGACGTAGATCTAGATCTAGACTCTTCTAGATCTAGTACAATTCAGGAACTAGAGCGAGATATCTAGATCTAGACCTAAATGCAGGTCTGTTCTAGGTCTATTTAAATTCAGACTCCAGAGGCGGCTCCAGATCTGAAGTTGATGAAACATAATCTTCAGCTAGACTTGCATCTTCTCAGATGAACGAAGATTGAGATCTAGATCTAGAATGGAGATCGATCTATTAGAAAATAGACCGGTATGCCTCATAATGGTTTGGTAAATCATTGCTAACAGTAATAGGTCGATAGTTACACAACTTGACACAAGTATTATGTGGGTCATTTGAGATAGAAATGTAGAGTTAGGACCAGAGTTTGCTTTATTGGGCTATTGTAAGGACACTACAATCACCATCAATGGCAACCTTCCATACAATCTCTCTGCAAGGGAAAACCTCATTAAGTACAAAATGGATTGCCCTGATGTGTAAAATAGAGTTGATGAGCAACTTGAATAAGTATCATTTCTGATAGTGGTACATAGTAGAATTGATCTACATAGTAAGTGAATGTATTATGCATGTTGTTTGCATTCAGGTGATGCTTTTGAAGACAAATATAAGGGAGCACAAAAGGGAAAAGAAAAAAAAAAAAAAAAGGTTAAATAAAGACAGTCAATTAAATAAGAGACAGTATTGAAAAAAGTTGACAATTGAGGTAGAACTGAATTTATCCACTTCCTCAATAATTTTAACTATTTATCATGAAGTTTCTGTTTGTTTAGGATCACACATTAATATTAATTCATGGACTGGAGGGATACAGGCTTATTACAAATTACAGATTACATTTTTGGTGCTATGCTTTCAGCTTTTACCAACATTAAATTTTTATTTTTTACTCATTTGAATCAACAGCTCAGGAGCCATTGGCTGTCAGCTTCAAAGATGACAGCACCAGATTTGTTACTGCTGAAGCTACAGATATCGGCTTCACCTGTGAACTCAACAGAGATCTGTTGTTTATGGTGAAGAATAAAGTGGAGCTTGTCCGTAAACCTGCTGATGAAAGTCAAGATGAGGTGATCTTGTCACTGGCAGGACAGTTGCAAGGGGCAGAACCCAGTTTTTATAGTATTAGTGTTATTCAAGGCCCGCCTGTGGGAGTTAGCTTTTCTATAAAGCAGGGTGAGTGGCTATGATGGATTGATCTAATTAAATGCAGTGTACTCTCTCTTCTTGTGTGTTGAACCTTTTGGGGCCATTACCAAGATTCTGTGCTGGTCTTTTTTTTTTTTTTTTCTAAAGCACAATACATTTAAACATTACAAAACTGTGGAAAAAAATGAAAAGAAGAATCTGTAGAAATTATTTGTCTTCTTTATATTATGGAAAATGTATTAAGTTATTGTCCCTGACAATAGAAATGAATTTACTTAATATGGTAGCCTTCACGGGGACCCAGGGTGTATAAGTTGGTTCTTTGCTCCCACCTGCAGGTGGTAAAAGTCTGCCATCGGTAGGACATCTCTCATGGAATGCCATCCTTGACATTCTAGGGATGACATCTCTTCTCTTTCTCCATGTATAACTGGCACAATATAGCCGTAATCCTACTGATATGCCGTCAAGCGGAACACAAAGAAACAGTTTATTATGGTAATTTATGTGAACCGTTCTGTATACGTCTTTTAACCTCCTGGGAGGTTATCTCAATTATTTGAACCATCTGAGTATTTTTGATAGGATTTTACAAGACTAGAAAAGAAACCCAGCCAGCATTATGGCCAGTGGTACTAGCCAGCATTGTCTTTCAGTACATGCCTGAAATGGATTTGTCACCATGTAATTTATCTTTTGCTGAAGTGAAGTTATAAAATTGAAATTATCAGATCTGTAGAACCTGGTAGCACTCACATGAGTTGAATTGTCAAGATCACATCCCAGTTGAAGAACAGAATTAAGATATTTTAAATCAAGTTCATGCTTTCACCTACTCTCTCTTTCTCTTTCCCTCTTTAGCAAGAACGCTCTGGAAAATTGTTAAGCTAAACTGAGTAGTTTATTATGAATGGTGTCTTGTGAAGTTCCATTCAAACTGATAACTCAATCATATTTTGTACTTACTAGTTACTTAGTTTTACCTTGGTTCAATATGTAGTCAGTCTGGTGCAGAAGTACATAACTGTATACATGTAATTATTTCAGTTTCATTAACTGTCACCTTTTTCTTTCTTTTACTTGCAATATGCGGGAATTTCAGTGGTGTGAAATAGTTAACACATTCTAATGAATGCATTTGTGCATCATTGTTTGTATATATTTAGGGTTACTTTTTTTTTCATTTCTTTAAAAGTGATCAAGATATAAACAATCCATTACAAAATATTTGGCAGCTTCGTTTTGTCTTCTTCAGTACGAGATCTTGATGATGGGAAATTGGTATGCAGAGCAACACAAGATGGTGACGTGGTAGAGGCATCAGTCGATATTGTTGTTATCAGTGAGTACATTGTCTGTAGTCTCTTACCAGAGAAAAACACAAGTGGATCTGCAGAAATGTAAAGTATGGTGTGCTTATAGCACACAGCCTCAAAGCTTAAAATTATTCACTTAAAAAATTGTAGTATATTTTGACTTTGATTTCAGAAAAAAGAAAGAAAGGAAAACGTTTTGTTATGATATGGCCTGTGAAGTCATGTGAATATTTTGTGAACTTTCACATACCTAAGGAAAAACTATAAAATGATATCCCTACAATTGAATCTCCCAGGAATACAATTCTCTCTGTTAACTTGTAAGAATTGTTCTGATATTAAAAGAGAAATTTCATTTGAAAATTATGCCTCAGGTGTCATTTCACTGGAAAATCATAACTGTAGTATTTTAGAAGTATTTGCTTATCATTTGACATTTGAAAATTTGTAAACCCACTGTAACAGAATAGCACTGACAGGGATTTTTGTATTTAAAGATTATGAAAGAAAAAGGTTAAATTTAGACAGAATTTTGGCATAGACGGCTTTTAGCCAGGGAGGAGAAATCTTGTTGCCCTTCAGAAAGATTGCATTTCATTCTATCATTTGTTGCCTAACATGTTAAGTGGATAATTTTGTTCAACGACCAGTCAAGGGTGATCTTCTCTACATTGTTTAAAATATACGATGTTGGTTCTTTGGTGCTTGCTACACTGAGGAACCTTGCGCTAACACATTCTATTAAGGTGTGAAATATTAGTTCGAAATACATCAGTATGAATTTCTTTGTAGACTTTTTGGCTAATAGTTTATTCTTATTCATTAAAATTTATTTTCCTAGGGCCCCTTGAGTCTCTCAGTCTTGTTTTCGATAGCAAGACACAGATTTCTGAATCAACCAGCTCTCCTGTTGAAGTGGATGCAGGAGCCTACAGTGTGCAGTGCATTGCCGAGGGTAGCAATCCGGAACCTACAAGCGTTCACCTGCTTCTGCATGGCAACCCAGTTGATCATAATGAACCAATGACTGAGCAGTACTTTACAGATGGTGTGAGAAAGTTCAGGTAATGGAATGAAATCATATAATAATGAGCCATTTTTGAGCCAGCTAAACCACTTCTCTATGCCAGTTACAACAGGTTACATTCTCTGTGCACCTTTCTGGAGTTCTATCCTGTACAACTGATATAAAAAAAGGCATTGTAAAGAAGGAAGAAATTTACGTCTTCCATTACCTGGAATATGTAAAGCAAAAAAAAGAAAGAGAAAAATTTTAAATATAAGGATGAAACCATTTTTGTCATAAATGGTGAATTTTTCAAAATTTCAAGTGACTGTCAGAAAATGATTTTTTTATTTTCTTTTTTTTGCAGTGCTTGTGTTATACCTCTTGTACTTTGCAAAGGGAAGTAATTTGGATGATGATAAGACTGACTTTTTGATATGAGAAGTGACATGATGAAATAGGACACTCAAACTGAGGAATAGTGATTCCATGTTCGTCTAGAAATGTATTCCAGAGTTAAATTAATTGAGATACTTTGAAGCTGGAGTAAATGACCAAAAATTGTTCCTTATTGACATGATCTGAATGAGTACTAATAAGAATAAGTGGAAGTACATGGCCATTAGGCTACAGGGGCAGATCATCCCATCATCTCTGTTTGCCTACATCTGGACCTCTACTCAAGGTAGAACGATTTTTCCACTAATAAAAAGGGGAATAAATAAACTGTGCAATGATTCATTTATTGTGGTGATTTATTTAAACCATGTGGGCATTCTTGAATGCTAAAAAATTGACCAGTGCTTGATTTCGTGTCATGTCTTATATAGTACAAGATAGCCAGTACCTTCAGCTAAGGAAATGGATGGTCGCAGCTGAACTGTAGAGCTGCGATTCAGCCTGCAGTGCGCCTTGTCGGGCTTGTCAGTCTGGATCTTGGCACTAGTACCCGCCTCAGGGTGTTTGTCCTGACAATGGAGACTCCGCTTGGCATTGGCGTGACACAGTTCAGGCCCAGATTGACCACCTTACTGACCAATGTCTTCCTCTCACCCCTCCCCTAACTCCACCCTTTCTTCAGATGTAATATTTGCAATTAGCCAATGGTAGGAGAAGAGAATTACCCACAAAGACATGTCAATTTCATATGGGTGCCAGTTTTCTCACCCCTTGTCCCACAAACCTTTCCCATAACAGATTTGCTCATAACCTGATGTAACTGCTTGGGCGAAACCACTTCACATTGAGGTGTATTTACATTTTGTTACAGAATCTCAGTGTAAACTGCAAGCTATCATCCCTCTGACCAGGTGGACTTAGATTACACTTGTTAGATCAGACTGGCTGATGTTGATGGGGCAGCAGTGACTACAAAGAAATATATACTAGTGATCTAATGATGACAAAGAATGAGAGCACAAGAGAGCTATCTGATATAGAACCTAATAGATACATGGGCTACTTCAGCTTCCATTCATAGCAATTAAAGCTCACTTGTACTCTCAACAGCTTGATCGCTGGTCATTGCGAAACTTGTTGAGTGGGTCAAGTGGTCAGGGGAGTCTGCGGTATTATTCAACATAGTACAAACAAAGAGACCGCATGTATTTGATACTCTCTTGTTTCATGTATGAGATGTGACACGATGAAATCAGGTTTTCATCAAATTTTGAGCATATGGAGTTATTGGTATCATTGTGAAGATTATTAATTTCCCTTTCAGTGTCTGCAAAAGTTTATGTTCTACTTTAAGTAGAAGTTGAGATATTGGCAGTTAAAGACGATGGGGGTGACCGGTTGCTGCAGCTGAATTTAGTGAGAAAATGGGCGATAATTTTTGTAAATCCTTCTTTACCTTTGTTAGGCCATGCCACTAAATTACAATTTTTGGGCTGTTTCTCAGTCTATTTCAGTCAGTTGAACTCTGAAATGCATTTTTAGATTAATATAGAAGGGTTTGGTGAAGAAAAAAAATACATTAATAATTCATTCACTGCTGAAAAACACGTGATTTCTCCGGTCGGCTCAGTTTGACGAGCGCCTGATTTTATCGTGACCCGTCTCAAATTAGTACTTAGCTGGAGATGATTTAAAAAAGAAAAAAAAAATTCATTTTCATTTATTTTTACTTTAGTGTTCAGATTTCTATTTCTATAATGTGACTTCACGTATATTTTAGAATCAATGTATGTTGTTAATTATGTATGAGATCACTCCCAGTGACAGGTTAATGTGGTTTTAATAATTCTTATAGTTTTTCCTGCTAAGTCTACAAAATGTTCCATTCCTGTCCAGAAATTTTCCATCATTGGAGATTATCTTCTTGAAATATTAATTTTGCAGAGTTTGCAGCTACAGTCAGACATGTCAGCTAGCTAGGTTAATATGAGTCATAATTTGTCTTTTTCACCCCAGTATTTAGTAGGCAATGTTAGCACAAATGAAAAACTCTAAAATGAAGAAATTCTTCTGGTTTTAAAAGAAGCTATCTCTAAAGAACTCTTTCTTAGGTCATTTGCTATGTTACTATTGTTAGTTACTCCAACTTTACATTTTTTAGTGTTTGAATTTTGGATGCTTGCACTTAAAATTTTGTCTGTTAATCTTTCACAATTTTTTGTCTTTTTTTTTCATTTGGACTTTCCTGACATGATTCAAGACATGTGAATTGCAACTCAGAATTTTAGATACTTTTTGTCTTGGGAGCTTCTGTTCAGTCATTCTGAATTTGCTGAATATAGTCTATTCATTGTTTAATGTCAAAAAGTTACTCAGCCAATTGAAAAAAGTGATATATCTGAAAAATTTGTCATAATGAATGACGAATTAATTTTTTTTTTTTTTTTTGTGTAAAGACTCTAACTGGTAAGTTAACAGTCAAGTATCTGAAAACCTCCAGGAGATAATGCTGTATGTATTTGCAGGTTCATGACTGGGCCTCCAGACCTGAGTAATGACTCCAACATGGGCAAGTTGCCAAGAGTCTTTGTCAACACAGATGAAACAGATGAAGAGTGTTACTTGATTGTGTATACAGCCTTAAGTGCAGCAATATGTCTCCTTGTAAATGGTGAGAAATTGAATGTGTAATTTTTAAATTTTTTTTTTAAATTAAAAAAAAAAAAAGAAACATTTATTAGCATTTCAAAATGTTATGTAAAGCTAGGGTCATAATGAAGGATAATGATGGTCTTATAACTTCAGCACCTCAATGATAGATAACACGATGCTGCCCTTAGCTGCAATTCACTATCGACTATCTTGCTCTGAATCTTGCCAAAAATTTTATGTTCTAATAACAAGCTTAAGCAGTACTTTGCCTTTGTGCACTATAAAGTGTGAACATTTTTATGTAATTATCAGTCTAAATTTTCTGCATTATTTGGTTATAACACACATTCTGAACCTGCATCATGCAGTCATGAAAAACTAGAAACTAATGACTATTAGCAGCCAAGAGAAGGAAGCAAAGGTCTCTTTCATATGAATGTGAGTCAATATATGCTTGCAAAAATGTGAGTACAGCATTTCGTGCAGCTTTACAGACATGTGTTTAGTCAGAATCAGTTATAGCAGGACTGCTTAAAACAGGAAATTGCTTATTACAAGAAAGCCATTTGTACCCATATCAACTCTTACTTTCACATTAGAAAAACTTTATCTCATATGACAGAAGTCTGTGACAGTTCAAAATCACTTATTCGCGAGACACTCATATTACCATACACCCATACATTTAACAATACTTGAAACTGCCTGAGGGGCATAAGGGGGTCAAGTACACTTTGAACATGATGACTTGACCACTATTATTCATCTACTTTGTTCACTGAAGAGGACGGGAAGAGGATAGTGGGCAATGAGATCAGGCATGTGGCTTGGGGAAAGAGAGGGAGATGACTCATTGATAAAGTCATATAGGTACTGACATCTAAAACAGTCTGAGATGGTGGGCCAACATGGAATAAAGGAAGGACTCATGTATAGCCACTAATGTTAAAAAAGACAGATATTTGTCTTACCAATCACTGACCAATTGGTCCAGTACACCAGCCATCAGTGATGAATGCTGATAGGTTTAGTCACATTTGTAGATACTTTGTGATAAGTGATATTGTGTTCCAATTGCTGTGTTACTGTGAATCAAGCAAGATCTATTCACATAACAATCACTTTGATAACTTTGTTATTCCATGCACCACCATAGTGATTATGGCCCCGCAGTCCCTTGACCATGTTTGCAAGAGATCAGATACAAATGGAGTAGCTTAGTGGGAGCAAAGAAATGGGTGGGTGAGGCAATATGATGCCCATGGACTTAAGCTAGGTTGCTCTCAAGAGTATATTTGGGGCAATGATGGGGAAGAGTCGAGAGTCTGTGTCATCACTATGGACTTTGCAGAAATATGTGAACAGTTCAACAAATCATCCAGAAAAAGGGTCTTTCCTTATAATCACGCAAGTTTTTTTTTTTTTTTCATTATTCCCCTAATCCATTGTATGTCTTGGTTAAAACAGGAACATCAGCTGATCTCAGGAGTCCAGTTATATCAGGTTCCACTGCAATTGATGTTGTTGTTTCAATTTTTTCTTTTTCTCACTAGCATTGAATTAAACTTTATTATGTTCATATGGGTATATTTTTGTTTTTGAAAGTGAAGACATATACCCGTGATTTGATAACTGGGAGCTTTTGTGACAGTTGATGTCTAATGGACATTTCATTTTTTGCAGTAAAAAGCCCACTCAATGTGCCTTTGTGTAAAAAACTGGATGCAGTTCTTGGACCACAAATGACCAAACTGGCCACAGATATTTCTGAACAATACAATAAACGGGTAGCAGCTCTGAAGTGAGTATGATATGTGCTCATGCTTGGGCACAGATTGCAGTCATAGGGCATTGTCAGTCTAGGGAGATAAGTTAGTCTTCTGGAAAAACTCTGATAAACATCACAAAGGTAAAATTTCATTTCTCTGTACCTCCTTATTTAAACATCTTTTTCTCTTGTAAAGGAAATAATTGTAATTGATTCAGTAAAGAACTTTTGTGCTCCCTACTGAATGACAGTCAAGATTTTGTTGTGAAAACAAATTGCATAACACTGTCAGTGACATGGAAAATCTGAAATAGGACAAAAGTGATACACCGATGTAGTTAAAATAGTTTACATACAGTTTAAAGGGTGCAGTATCTCTCTCCACTAACCAACGAATATTTTATCTTATCACAGTGTTTGAACAGAAGCAGCTTTTTTACCTAGAAGTGTGAATAACAACTGCAAGAGTGTGAGGATTTCTATGATGACTGTAAATTTCATGTTTAGGGAATGGCATGTGGTATTTTGTGATGATGTAATAGTACCATGACACTACACTGTGTGCGAGTGGATGGCAATTTCAATGTCAAGTTTGCTGAAAAAGTCTTCAACCAGATCAGCCATATACACATCCGTGGTAAAAATGTTATCACTCCAAAACTTCCCATATTAGGGCTATAGGACTAATTTTTGCGTCACAAGTTTAGCTATCCACACAAAGACATCGGTCCTGCACTTAGCATTTTACGCTATATGGTATTTATTTCAGCACGACTGATCCAGTTTTCAAGTATGTATATTTCAACCATATGAATCTAGCTCAACAAACAACTGTGCACCTTGATCTGCAAAAGAGGACTGGAGTCAACATTCCTCAAGAGGTCCTGTTGTTACTTGGAGATATCAATGCTGATCTGTCAAGGTATACCAGTTTGATTAGCTGGCTTTCAATTATGGTTATAAAAGTATTCAAGAAAAACGTCACCATTTTCACATTTGTATGGATAATTAAATCTTTGGGATGTTAAAAGAAAGAAACATGAATGACATCAGTGTTAGAGATGTCAAACTTGCAACTTTAGTTGGAAATATAATTTTCTGTTTACCGTTTTTGCCCTCTATGACCAACTTTTGCTCAGCTCACTAGCCAGTCCTAGTTTTATATTACTTTTTAATATGTTACAAGTCCCGTAGGATAACAATGAAGCACAACAGCATTTTGTGCATGCTCGGGATGAGAGTTGAGTTGTTGCCACTGTTTGCAGGTCGAGATCAAAGTTCACAGTACTTAGTTCCTCACACCTGCAACATGCAGTCGAATCATGAGAGTTGTTGATGGAAAATCAACCCACCAGAGTATCGACAACAATGAATAATATTCCCATTGTCTTAGGACTTAAAAATTAACTTATACAAGAGGACAAACATTTTTTTTCCTTTTTACTGAAAACAGTTCGACAGCCCTTTCTCAGCTCTCTTTCTTAGTTTGTAGGCTATAGATCTATGTCACAAATATTGTCTTCTGAACAAACTCACTATTTTGATCATGTCAGCGCTGCTTTATTTTCATATGAAAATGATTGGGCGTTTTTTTTTTTTGCTCAATTTGATCATAGCAAGGTCGGTTCCTCTTTCCTTTAACCTTTTTTTTTTAACCCTTTCTCCATTACAGCAGGAGAACAATATCTTCTTTATGTTTGTTTTCCCACTGCTGAAACAGTGTTGGGAAATTAAATAGATAGTCAAATTAAAATAAGGAAAGCGTTATTATCTATATTATTTGTTGCTGAAAAAAATGTGTTTTGTTCATTCATTTTCTCAGTGGCAATGAGGATGGGGAAACCATTGTCAAAACAGCTGATTATTGGGTCGTTGGCAAGAAATCAGATCAGAGAGAATTTTATGTGGTCATCAACCAGAAGAGTGCAAACCTTATAGAAATCAATGGTAAGTTTAGCCATATGCATATTATGGATATGATGATGACCTATGGCTTCACAATCAGGAAGATTTTCATCTGCTCAGTTGAGGCCATAAATCAGTTCCCATACACTCTGATAAGGGGTTAATAAGAGCTTCAGGAACCTCAGAAAGTTCCAGCACAGGTCAACGTAATGTCTCATTGTTTTTAACCAATTGTTTCTCTTGTATGAATCTCTGAGTTCTGTGTTTAAACTCTGTCTTTCAACTATCGTTTTATGTGACTGCAAGAATTTTTCTGTGATTGTCCATCTCTGTGCTTTTAACGTTTCGGTCCTGATACTCAACCCGACTGTTTTGAACCCTTATTTATTTCTTTTTTGATTAATATCTACAGGCTGGAACAATGAAACTATTTTAAGTGGAACATGTACCTTACACGTTTCTAATGTATTATGTGGAAATTCTATGATTTGCTTTGTAATTTAGAGACATATTCAAGAGAGAATTCAGTTGTTTAAGAACAGAAAAGTGAGATGGAAATAGACCATGGAACATATATGCATGTAAATCAACTATAACCCCCAGAGCTAGTTTCTAACAACCTTAGAAAACACTTAAGTAAACTAAGTATACATTATTTGGCATATCCCCTCCTGAACCACACCAAACACATAAATGGAAACATACAATCATCAGTGCCATAGACAGGATTACATATAATCCAAAACATCAGACAGAAACATACACCACAGGATGGCCAGAAATTCCCAGGACACCAACTGTCAACAGTAAACTAACTTGTGTCTGTGACCTGAAATGAGAACAAAAATAGCTCTATGGTGGAAACAAATTGAAATGTCAGAAATATCAGGAATATAAATTGAAACGGCTGAAACACTAGGAATGGCAGAAAATCAAATCAAATATATCGTAACTTTAAAAGGCATAAAAATCAAGTAAACCTCAATAATGTAGAGGGAGGCCACAGAATTGTCCACTGAAATTGAATCAGAATGTGAAAGGCAAAGTTTTTCCATCTTCCAATGTTTAGATGTGAAACTGGATTATTGTGTTCCTTGTGGAACTATCTCAGGCCAAATCGTTGACTTTTCCAAGATAGCTGCACTTAGTTTCCTCATTCCTGTTACTACGACATAGCAAACGGTTTGCATGTCGAAAAATGATCCATTGTGGCTTCTTCCTTTTACATTGAAAATGTCTGAGCTGAGATAATGTTTTATTTCAGGCTTTTGTGATGTATCCAAAAGTGGCATTTTTGCACCATACAAAATTGTGGGTCACCAACTGAAGCTGAAAACTTGAAACAGTTTACTTTTGCTCTATATTTATGCTTGTAAAGAATCATTATTTTTCAATGTAAATAATAAAATTCTAATATCCTCTTATTTTATTTCTTTTAAAAATGTTTGATTGTGTCACTACATATGAGTCATATGAATCTTTTTTTTTTTTTTTCTTTCTTTAAATTTTATTGCAGAGGAAGTGAAAAGGCTATGCAGCACCTACTTGAACAACATATTCTTCTTAGACTAGTTAATGGGAAGGTGAACTTGGCATGAGGAAATAAGGGCTATATGTGTGTGAAATTGCATATTGCAGTTTGTCACGACTGAGCAAATGTTGTATAAATCAGCATGTATGGCAGGGTACTCAGTTCACTGTCTTTGACTGGGCTGCTTAGATTTGGCATTTTGAATTTTGCCAATTACATTGCCACATTGACCTTGAGCATAAAGCGCAAATCCTTACTCAAAGGAATATGCCACATCAACTGCATGATATTTGTATAAAATTTTAATTTATTAATAAATAGCTTTTTGCGCTATATATTCAGGGAAGCAGGGTGATAAAAATGCACACAGGTTTCTTAAAACTGTTGGACAATTATTGAAGAATCACTTTCACTTACCAGAACTTTCCTGTGCAAGGTATTTTTTTTCTCAACAACCATTTATTTATTTCATAGTTTTATGGGATGGTATTCACATGAAATTCATCTCATACTGATATGACATTTATATACATGTAAATGCATTTAGTGCAGAGGTACACAAGACACACTAAACAGCCCTACTGCAGACAAAACTGACAAATTAATTTTATCAAAATTGGGAGGAACAGGTTTCTTTGTTCCTTTTTTTTTACTTCAAAGTCATGAAATTCTTGTATTCTTTCTAAATAATATCTTTTCAGCTAATTATTCAGTGAAACTGTCTGGTTTATTAACTGAGGACTCTGAACAGTGTATATAATTGAGCTATTTATTATTTGTAATCATTGCACTGAAAAAAATGGGAAAAAAATGATATAATATTTTGATTGATATTGATATTAGAACAACAAAAAGTTATATGATCATGTGTTATTAAAATGATTAAGTGGAAATCCCATCCACCGTACATTATTTTGTCTGTGAACAACTGTATACTTTTCCATTTGCAGTTTCATACACAACTGAAATTCATTGTTGTTAACAGAGCTGAGTTAGTGTTGGAAATCCAATGCAAGGAGTATGCATGTAGTTGCAGTGGACATGTTTTATGCTAGAAGTTGTCTTTATTATTTTTGTGAATATAGGCTATTCATTGGAAAAACTGACATAACAACATTCATATATCGTCTGCTGTATGACAGACAGGCAAATTGGTAACACTTAACAGTCCCTGTTTGACAAAAAAGGTAAAGGCCTGAACTGCTCTGCAGGACATACAAGTGAATAAGATCATTTATTGACCCATTCACCCATTTATCATGGAGAGAAGTTAAGGATTTGCCTTTTTGATGTGTAGGGATTGTCACTTGTTAGCCTCTTTTTTGTATAGCCGACAATATATACTCATAGTATGTGAGATTTTTTTTGTGTTCTTTGATGTGATATCCAGTGCATTAGCTTATCTGTTGCACGTAATCAGTGCTAATCCAACTCAGAGTATAATGTATTTTTAAGTTGCCACAGGTTGGCAAAAACTAGTTATGGCAACACTCATGAACTATTGCATTTGTTAATCTTAGTACATGTGTGTCATAACTTATTGAAAAAGTTTTTTGCAAATAAAATACAAAACTGCCATTTGATGTGTAATTTTGTTTGTTTAATTAGTTTCTTTGGTTTTTCTTTAATACCTTGAATGTTATGGATGAAACTTTTTGTCTGTTGGATTTCTTTTTCTTTTTAGATTCATAAATGAAATTTATAGCTCCCTCTTTTTGTGTGTGTGTGTGTGGGTGATCATTCATTGTCTGTTTTCTTCCTGTCCCTTCATTGTCATACTTCAACTAAATTTGCTTTCCTTTCATGATGATTCTCAGATAATTGTCCATGTAAGTTACCTGAACTATGAGATGACACAGAGGAAACAATATAAACTTGTAATGACACACATACACATACATAAACACAAAACAGCCCAGAACAACAAATCAGAAGAGACTTGCAGCAGGAGATCATTGCACTAATCTTATGCTAATAAATTTTACTGTATGTTTACTTTGACCGATACATATTCAATTAGTCAGTTACATATATTTACTATTTCACACCAGTACAGCACTGAGTGATTTCTGAGTATATGAAGGCTAGCTATTTGAGCTTCTGACGACGTTTGAAATGGATCACACAGTTTCCTAATTGGCATGTGAAAACTGAAAGTACAGCTTTTGAAATTAAATCTCAATGCACGCTTTTACCTTTAGTCAGGTGAAATAGTATCGTCGACTGCTAGCCTACCAATGAAATTGAAAACGAGTGAGACTAGTCTTTCAAAAATTGTAATGGGATGTTTCTATTTCTTAAATATCGACTTAATCTCATATTAGGTTCTGATCAATTTGTTTCCAAATTAGGCAATGCAGAAAACTTCTGAAATTCATGGAAAGTTTCTTCTAGATCATAATCATGTAAAATATTAGATCTCCGTATATCTCCTGGATACCCAGAGGAAAATCAGTTTCCAATGTTCAGAAAGAAGGAAAAACGTGATAATAATAATAAAATAATCAGTATGTGAACAGCGACATTCGGCACTCAGTCGTGGCTCACAAAACCTGAATGAAAACCGCCATTATTCTTTCACCTGGACCGTGCTGTATGGACCGTGCTATACTCGTATCCCTCCTCCCCCTTTTCTACCATCCCATCCCCTTGTATGTGGGTGATAAGACATTAGATCTAATCGGTTTCATGTGTGCCTAGCTAAATCTGGTCATGTTATGGCCAAATGGGCTACAACTCTGTTAAATTTTCACCGTAACATTCAAAGTTTCCAAGTTGAAGTTCTCAAACCCATTTTTAAAAAACAGTGTTGTTCAAACAGCCTATTATTTCTGTTGTCTCGACTTATGTGCGTGAGAGAAAATTATGATAATGGTCCAAGCCAACGGACCAAGTAAACCATTAAAATCGTGAGGTCATCATTGACGTCACATAGGAATTTCCCTCAGTCTAGTCTCAAAATAGTAGGCGGTGTTGACAGGGAAGTGATTCACCAAATAGTGGCCTTGATCAAAGATGGCGGAGGGGCAACGAGCTGTGCTCGTTGAGCTGCTACAACGGGATGGAAACGGGGAATGTGCCGATTGTGGTGAAAAAAGTGAGTAAATATGATTTCAGTGTTATTTTATGAATATAAACGTCTTAGTCTGTGGCGTCGTGCCCTACCCTAACCGTTAGATTTAGAGATAATTACAGGGAAATAAGACATTCATCGTTGACGTATTGTTAGTTTAGACTCAGATCCATTTTAGTCTAGCTCATGTTAGGCATGAGTGTGACTCCTTTGTGAATCTAAATCAGCTTTCATACAAAACTGTAAAGCCAGTCGATCTTCGCTTGGTTCGGTAGGGGTATATTTAAATACAGCAATTAGTTTTCACCGGGAAATTTTGCTCCTTGTCCTCGCCATTTTGTGTAAATCTAGCAGTCAAAAGACAATCACACACCATAGATGTCGACTAGATGTCTAGAATGACTAGATCAAGGCCTTTGTAGATCTTTGTAGGGACTTTGTCTTTGTCTGTCATTAAATTCTACTGTGTCACACTTTTTTTTTAAATTTTCCTAAAATTTCAGTTTTACAGGCAAGAATTATCTTCAGATTAGCATAGTGTTGTAGTGGGCAATCAGTGTCAAATGAAATTCTATCAGGGAATCAATGTCTTCAGAACAAAAATGACTTGTCTGACATTGACTTTTGTTTCAATAGGTCAGGAGTCTAGATATGTGTTCATAATGAAATATTTGCTATGAAAACAAAGGCATGTGTCTCAGATCTTGTGGAACAAAATTGCCCCAGTTCCTGGGGATTAAATTACCGTGTAGTGAGAAGAGAATAGGTAGGGATGTCATAATTTGGAGATCAATTCAAATAGGCCTACAGTGGAAACCTGATAAAACGGCATTTTTGGTTCCAACAGAACAGTCCTGATATAAGTGATTCTTGTTAGCCTTTTTTATGCTATTGTGTTGTATACATCATTACATGTATTGAGTTTACTTGTTATTTGATAGATTCTGTCCTAGAAGTCAAGAGTTTCTGGCATTCACTGTCTACAAGTTGTGTTGTTCAAAGCTGATAACCTGGGTGGCTGGCTCTGAACACAGCACATGACTGCCAGTACTATTTCCAGGATAGTGTGGGCATAAGCCATGGTGTAATTTATAGGTTTCATATTGTTGTACCAGTATCAAAATAGTGCAAATATAAGATATTTTGCAAATTCTAATAACTGGCAGACATGATCCAAAGCATCCTGTAGACTGAGTCACAAAAAAAAAAAAAAAAATTACAACTTTATCCCAGTTTGTCAATGGGTTTCATTGCTTCTTACAAGTTAAGAGACGAGTTTTCCCTCTATTTGTCATGAGCTGGAAGTTGTTCATGGAATTTTCAGCTGCCCATAGAGCTTTTGAAAAAAATGCTATTGGAAACAGTGGGGCATTGATTACATGGTAAATCAAAAATTCCTTTCATAATTTTCAGCCACCTTAGTCATTCAGTATGGCCATTTAATGTCATTGCACATGCGAAAGGAATGATATATACAGATCTACATGTATATGTCATTTTATCAGCAGAGACTTCTATGTGATTATTTCAATTAGATCCTTGAAAACACTTAACCTCTATAGATAGCAGTGACAGATAAGTTATCTTAATCAGTCTAATTTATGTCTCTCTTTTTTTTTACTTTGTGTAGACTTTTATAAACAATTCATATCCTTATTCCAGTTTCTGGGACTCCCTCACAGTTTTTGATTTGTTAATAACTTGGACTTTGTCAGTTAAAATTTTTGTTTTGTTTTTATTATCACAAAAATAATGGGGGACGGGGGGGGGTAGAAATGAAGATAATTATTAGATTCCACTGTCAACTTATCAATATAATATGATGAAAGAGCTGAACTTAATTCCAGATATTTCAAAATGGATCAAGTGATGTCAAAAGATTGGGCTTTTAATGCAGTGGGACACAATAACACAGTTTCCTTGTTGTATTGCGGCTACTGTTGTTAATGTCACTCTCTTAGATATTAATTTGTTGTCTTTTTCTTAGATATTAATTTGTTGTCTTTTTAGCAGTTTTGACAGCATTCTTTCATTTTTTTTTTCTTTTTTTAATTCCATTGTGTTTCAGAGCCAGATTGGGCTTCATGTACAATAGGTGTGTTTCTGTGCCAGTCATGTGCTGGCATTCACAGGGGGCTAGGATCTCAACAGAGTCGAATCAAATCTATACAACTGGATAACTGGGACAAGGATCAAGTTCAGGTTTGCCTTTTCACTCGATTTCTTCATCTCCAACTTATTTTTGTCTGAGAGCTTGGTATCTTTTTAACTCAGTATCAGTGTTATGGTTCAGGTCGAAGTTTTGTCTGTCGTGATATTTTTTTTTGTATGTGTAAGTTATTGATCCATGCTCGTGTTTTATCACATGGCATTGTTTAAAGCATTTTAATGTTTGCATCTTTGTTTTGTACCTCTTTTACCCTTTTTCTGTTGTTTTGTTCGAGCACAGCAAAACAGAGCAAGCATTTTGGCATTATCCTTTTCTTTTTTTCTTATTGAGCTAGAAGTAGAACAAAAATAATATTTGTTAATATGCATGAATTTTTGTTCTATAATTCATAATTAGTTCTTAGTTTTGGTAAGTCAAGGAAATGAAATATGTATTTGGACGTGATAATTCATACAAGGCATACCTAATGAAATAGATAAAAATTTTGATTTCACTTTACTGTGCTGAATTGAAATACAGCTTACAATGTACCTTTATTTGCATTTTGATATCTTAGCAGCCGACTTTCAGATTGGAAAAGACTTTCATCTATCATTTCAGATTTAGCTTTTGAACAACTGTAGTTTCTGATTATAAGCATATTGCCTGTTCAGTAGCAGTGTTGAAGAAACACTTGTCTGCCTATCAGTGAAGGTGTCTGTTCATGTGTCCTATGTTGTCAAAGTGAAATTTGACTCCACAATTAACATCCTTCTGTTATATAAATTCTCTTAGTGTAACTGTGAAGAAAGCTAGGGAAGTCTGAAGCTGAAGAGATAAGCATTTTAGTGCGTGAATGTGTTTGATTTTATCATAGAAATGCAAACTGCTATTTTTGCAAACTATTTTAAGGAGTATTATCATCTTTTCACATCCAGTTTTACTTTGGTATGCATTGTGACTCTTCTCTACTCTATGGCCAAAATCACCATGTCCTACTATTATGCCCCTATTCTAACCCTTCTTATGGTGAACCTTGCTAAAACTGTAAAAGCTGCCCCTATTGTTATCATGCTTTGTAATCTTACCTCCCCTCAGGTGATGGAGATGATTGGGAACAACAAGGCAAAGGACAAGTATGAGCTTTGTGTGCCATTCTATTACAAGAGGCCTACTAGTCAAACTGTTGAGTAAGCATCTAGTATTCCTGGTCATCGAGTGAATATTATCCTCCTTACTTTTATTCTTTATTGCTTTGGATTATAGGAAAGAGGCTGGGGCAAGAATTGATTGCTTTAACAAGAAAAGAATAATGTAGCTGATTTCAAATATGGTACAAAAAGCTTGAAGCAATAATAGTGCTTCTGATTTTTTTTATTAACATGATGGAGTAATGTGAGAACTACAGACAAGATTTACAACTGAATGAATGTGTTTTCCCATCTGGCAGAGTGATATCCATTGTGATTTAAAAGAAATAGAACGTTCTCAAAAGCGGCATTATTTGAATTGTCTTGGAAGAGTATTATGAAGGAGTTATGTCAGCTAGTTTATAAGAAATTTTATGATAACATAGATGCTTATAAAGGAAAGGTTATCATAATATGAATATGTGTCTTTAAACAACATCACTAGGGAAAGAGAGAGGGGATTTGCATTCACAGTTTTCTTATTTCATTTTATTCTATTTCCTCATCAGATCACATTTTGTTATTTGCAGTTGAAATTGTCTGGTTAAAATAAATTGAACTCTAAAGGAAAACAGACATTAAATCATTATGGAGCACGTAATGGACATGTTTGTTTATTTGTTGTTTTTTTTTTAAGCCGTAAGGTGTTTGTATATAAAATCATGTCACACTGGTTTTCCTATTGGATAACCTTAGCATGATGCACTCTGATCAATGTACACTTATCACAGTCATGTGTCAGTATGTGCTATACTAAGTAATGATCTGAGGATTGATTTCAGTGGAGACTATGATTAACTTCAGTCTTGCAAATCAGGATGCATCCTTCATCAGCAGAGTGGTCTTGGGCTAAACTGATGCCATTATTATTATTTTTGTTTAATTGCTTTCTTGAAGATTTTAGTGGCTCAAGAATTTAGTGCATAAATGGTGATATAACAGAACACAGCTTCTTTATGTTGGACACACACTATGATGAGGCATATGATGTCAGCTATGATCTCTCATGTAGGGAATTGACAAGTCCCCCAGCGATTCAGATATATGTGTTACACATGACAATACATGTTTTGCCCATTCAATTCAGTTTTTCTCTATATTTGAATTTTTTAAAAATTTGTTTTCCAGTGTCTTAAAGAGAGAATGGATCATGGCAAAATACCAGAGGTTAGAATTTACAGATCCTGACAGACAAACAGCTTACAACTGCTCAACTAAGACAGGCTTGTTGTGGAAGTTGGGACGGGACAGAAAACAGTTTGCCCAGCGTAAATTTGTCTTGTGTAGGTCTGAAAACAAGCTGTCATATTTTGTCAATGAAGACAATGGCAAGGTAAGAAGATGGGATAAATTTGCACTCTTTATGTCTTCACATGTTTTTTATCTTTATGTTAAAGAGTCTTACTAATTATCAAGACCCTATTAATAGATAGCCAATCTGCCAATTCTTTTCATCAATAGACATTGTGAGACAACAGGGGAGTGAATTATTGTACCAACTTTTTCTGTTGTTCTGTTTATCTTATTGTTACATTATGACCATACATGTTCTTTTTTGTGTTTGTGTGTGTGAGATAAAATATTGAGTTTACCATGATCTATACATTTGTTCTATTCTGCAGCAGAAACAACCCAAAGCAGAGGCGGACCTTGACTTCCTAAATGCTGTGTTTGTACCAGAGAAGATAGGCAATCCATTTGGCCTTCAGATAACCTACTTTAAAAATGGGTCCACAAGAAATTTGTTTGTTTATTCTGAAACTTCCAAAGTAAGTGCTCGATGTTGGAGTATATGTTACAGGAATTATATTTTGTATGCACTCATCATAAATCAGAATTAATCTTCATGGACTCAATCATTTAACAGTTTGGTAATGTGCTATTGCTTTCATGTGCTTTTCCAGACCATTGTGATTTGTCTATAAGATTGTAGTTTAGTCATCTGATTCTAAAAGAGAAATAGTTTGGGTTTTTTAAAATTTATTTTGTTGTTGAATTTTTTTTGCCAACATGTTTTTATGAAGAGTTAGATAATCAAAGAGAGTGTAAGCAGTGTTGTTATTTCATAAATAAACAGCTTCAGCTGATGTTGTCGGTCTTTTCTGGCAGTTATAATGAAAGGATCTGGATTGTCTTTGTCTTATATTCGTAATAATTAATTGCCAACATGTGTTTTCTTTGATTTCAGGATATTGTTGACTGGTTTATGTGCATTAGGGCTGCAAAATGGGAAAGAAGACGAGTCGCTTTCCCAGATCGGGATTTGGCACAGGTAAGAACACTCCTTGAGTGTTGATTTTCCCAAGTATTTCACTAAAAGTTTTGATGGGCTAGTCTAGTTTCACTGTAAAGATTGGAGGATGTGACATGCGCAGTCATGGAAGACCAACTGGATACTTTGAAAAACTGGCAATTCTGTGTGGTATTATTTCATATAATTATTTATAGCATCCATCATATGATAGGCCATCTTTTGAGAGGCATTAAGTGGCTGTGAAGTGGAGACACTTAAGCCTTTTTAAGTCACTGTGGTTAAATATAAACTCTGAATCACAACTGTTTATGAAAGACGTATCATAGATTTTTCATACAGAAAACAATTTTTTTTAGAAAATTGCAATGCTGATTATTTCACATCTTTTAAATCAGTATTGTGCTGTAGCTGGGTGAGCAGATACTAGTGAGTGGACAGTATTGCATCACTATCACAAGAAAAACATTTAACTCTGTTTGAGCATTTTCAATAGGAAGAGCGAAACAAAATTTATGAAAAGTTTGCCAGGGCTACATTGTATGTCCAAAGTGAATCAGAACCTGAGAATAGTGTTTTTGATGGTTGTTTCTGATATGCAGACTTTATGGGGTGAATTTTCAAGCAAAGATAATTATGTGAGCCTGAGTATCTGAAAATCTCCGTTTTTTGGAAATGCAGTGATGGGTATTTTTCTGTGACTGACAGTGGAGTGTATGTTATCTTCAGAACTTCTGTTACTTCCCATTGTTCATATCTTCATCTGACCACTATCCCTCTTGTGCAAAACTTAACCAGGAAGTTTTGGGTATTTCAGTTAAAACTATGCTATCTATAGTCTCTACTCAGTTGTATATTTAATATCCTGGAAAAAATTGCTTTATTCTGTTAGACTTGAACACTGTTCGTTTAACATGTTTTATTCATTGCTGAGCCATTAAAGTCAAAGTGCTTTGAAGTATTAGGGCATGGCATTAATAATTGGCCAGCATTTCAGCTCTTGTAGCTGAATTCTGCCCTAGTTTTTATCTTGAACCCTTGCACTGAGACATTAGTAACAATTCCTTTGCCTTCCCTGTGTTTTCAGAACTTTGCAGTGTTATGGTTTCACTAATTCAAGTTTGTTTATCCCACTTGTATTTTCCATTTCAGTTCAAGCCTTGAAAATTATTTGAAATGTTTGTACATCAATGCTAGTGATGTCAGCTGTGATCTCTCATGTAGGGAATTGACAAGTCCCTCAGCGATTCAGATGATCTGAGTCAGCTGAATAAAGTGGGATAGAAATATTTTATGTCAAGTAAATGGACTGGAAACTTACATTTCAGCTGGCAGAAGATTTGACTAAAGATTTTCTGATGGAGGGCTGGCTGAGCAAAATGGGACCAAAGAATGAGCCCTTCAGACGTAGATGGTTCACACTAGACAGGAGGAAGCTGATGTACTTTGAAGAACCTTTGGTAAAAGTCACATTAGTTCATTCTCTTTCCAATCCCCTCATATCACATACAAATGACGCAGAAAAAAAAAAAAAAATATATTTGCACAACTCATACAATATGTAGAAACGTAGCTATGGCACCTCTGAAATATATTGTTATTCATCCTTGTCCCATGGTAGGATTTGAAATTTGAACTCACTACATCCACTACAGTTCTCTCACAAAAGCAGATACCTAACCAAACTCCTTAGGCACAAGGCCTGGTGTCAGCTATCATCTTTTATGTGAGTGAATGGCAAGCCACACAATCGCATCTATACGTTAGAAAGATAACAATCATAAGAGAGCTTTCATCTCAATGACAGATACTAGTTTGTAGTACAATCAGTGATTTTAGGGTGTAGAGAAAAAATGACTGATTTTTGTCATTTATTGGGCATCTTCACTCTGACGCTGTCTTTTTTGGATTTCTAATGATGTCATGTTTAAGTATGTGTGTTTTTGAGAGTTGAACTTGGTAGGGTCTTGCGCTTCAGAACCCATGCAACAGACTTCAAATTTGACACCACCACCACCACCACCAAAGTCGCACACCACAGTGCTTCCCCTCGGGATGACAGTGGATGATTTTTCTTCTGCTAAGCAGAAATACATCTACAATCTACTTTGTCTTGCAGAATCACGTTTAAAAATAATAATTTGTGTTATTTTAAATGTAATATAGATCTAGTTCTAAACCTTTTTCATGGTCGGGTTGTGATAGTTGGATTATTATGTCAGTGCATAGTTTCCATGGCATAGTCAAAAGACGTGATTCTATACTTAATTTACTTGAATAATGTTCTTAATGATTTCAATCGTATATTTTGATTCTTAATACATGAGAAAATGATACATGACATCTTTGCATTATAATCCCCCCCCCCGGAAAAAAAAAATGTAAAATATTTTGAAATAAGCTTATTAGTTATTAGACCTTTATTCATTTGTTAGCAAGGCATTATCAAATCAGTGCACACATCTAACATCAAGCTTTTTAAAAAGTGTATGATTAAACTTTTAATTTCTACTAAATTTGATGTTCTCAAATTTATTTGCTAACTAGCAGTTGGTTAAAGAAGGAATTGCACTCCCATGGAGTTGCATTCTCACAATCTTTTGTGAAAGTCTTTGTAAATCTATATAGATCTAAATCTATATTAATTTGCCAATTTATTTATTTTGCTCTTTTCTCCCATCTTTGTTTACTTCAAGTTTGTTTGAATAGACATTGCTTATGTAAAATTCATACAGAACTTTTGAAATCATTTGAAAGTCGTGCTATTGCACAATTTTGAAACTTCATGTGATTACCAAATTTAACTCTGGATTAAGATTAAAATTTATTGGAATGCAGCTATTTCTTCAACATCTCTCAAAAGAGCTTGAATTCCGGATTAATTTCATGTAATAATTTATTTCTGTACTACTAGTCAGAGAAAGTTCACGTCCATTTGAAGTTGCCCTATAAATGTCATTTCCCATCTTCGATGTAAAATGTGCAAAAAAAAGATATCAGAGGATATTCCACTGAAATAAGTATATTTAAATGCATCCATTGCTGCTGATAAAAATTGAGCTATAAGACTTAAGGACTGGGAAGAATGATGTACAAAATGTGACTTTTTCCCAGTTGTCTAAAGGTAGCGAATTTGGGGCATATTTTCACTTTTTCAAAATCTTTTGAACCATTTATGCCAGAATAGTAAAACTGATATCAAAATTCTTAGAAAAACAAGTTTAAATAATAACTGTGTATTTTCCACAAAATATAGAAATCATCTGTACTATCTAATAATAATCTTTCAGAATAGAATGTTTCTCATATCTTTCTCTTCTGCTATGAGAAAATAAAGTATCCAATGAGATGATAATTAAGGGTTTTTTAAGAGATAGCCCATATTTGATGCAAGTCATTCACTTATACATAATGCCTTGTTATGCAAAGAGATTCTGTGAAAGTTCCTTAATATGCAGTAGGATCAATCTGATGTCATAGCATCTGGTCATGGCAAAATTCAGTATCCATTTCAAAAGTGTTTTTAATGTTGGCATTATTGAAATATAGATCTATTTTCTAGGATTTTTTTTTTTTTTTTTCTCTTAAATTTGAACTGTATATATAGAGGTATTTCATTTTTTTTTTTTAGACATTATTTGTGCTGGCAGTCATATTTTGTTCTCTGGCATTTTTTTTTTTTCCCCTCTTTTTATAGAAATTGATTTTTTTTGTCTTCTAGAATGCTTTTGCAAAAGGTGAGGTATTCATTGGTCACAAAGATGCAGGCTACAGTGTGACCACAGGTGCTGCAGAGGGAGACAGAGCATCTAATAGTCAGAACAGCAATAGCAGCTTCTGCTTCACACTCCACACTCCAGACCGAAACTTTGTGATGCGAGCCGAGTCCCAGGATGACATGGAGAAATGGGTAATGGCCATGCAGAAAGTGGTAGAGCTGCCATTGACACCACAAGACAGCAAATGTAAGTGAGCCTCTGAGTTCATGTGCAATTACCATGCATCTGCCTCCAACCCACTTGAGTTTTGGCTCCAGCCAAAAGTACCCACTGACCTGTCTTCTGTCTGCAAAAGGAAACTTGTCACACTATACTTTACATTGTCTGTGATAAAATTAGCACATGGCAGAAGACTTTTGCACAAACACTATGCACTTTAGAATGGGGTCAGTGGGATATTCAGGTAAAATTAAGGTGGAGTGGAAGTGAGACAGATGCACTGCATTTGCATCCTCAAAACTTCATGGTTAGATGTACTTCATTTTGTTCGATATTTGGTTACTTCAGTCTGCCTTTTAAGGAGGAACAGTAAGGTAGGACAAATTGTTAAACATCCAGGTGAAAGGAGATCAGGCTGATGTCTTGGGTGACTTTGTTAAGGACATGTAATTTTCAGCCACCTGTGCCATCATAGGAGTTACCTTTGAACATTGTAGTCTAGGCATGGAAATGTTGTGGCTGAATAATTGTCTTACCTAAGTCGAGTACACCCATTTCTCCTTTTACAGGTGGACAAGCTGATGTCAGATTCACTTCACTGGGTTATATGACAATTGTATATGTTAATGACTTTACATGTATCTGTCTATACAAAACTGACTACACTGTGTAATTCAGCTCTCTATTTATGAAAGTTAGCACAAGATATTTTGGGCATTTTTTCACCTTTTTAACTTTAATTTTCTACCTCTTCTTTTTGCTGTTGTATTTGATTTTTTTTTTTTTTTTTCCCCAACTTTCTTTTTCAGTGGCAGCACTGTTGGTGCCTAAAAAGTCCTCCAATTCCTTCAGACTGATCAAAAGATAAATTCAGGGTGTGGAAGTTGTGTGCTGTTGTTTTCTAGGTGTCACCAGCCGATCTACTCTATCCTTGGCTAGCAAGCTAAACCAGTCATAGCCGTGGATGCAACCGTTGAGGTGCTGGATTGTTTGCCAGACAGGCATGCATGTGAATTATTTACAGTTTGTTGGTGGACAGTGATTGAACAAGATATAGTTTATATTGGTGCTGTCCTGTTGTGGTCAAATATTTTAAATCTTTTTTTTTTGTTGTTGTTGTTGTTGTTGCTGTTAAACATTTTTTTATTTGTTATAAGCCATGCATGTTGAATTTCTTCCCACCCTTCCTGATATATACTCTTGTTTATGTTTTCGATGGAAGCAAAACATTTTTGCCGAGTGCTATGCTCATTCCAATAGAAACAAAAAGGCATTTAACTTTGAAATGCCATTTTTACTGTTCTTTAACAATTTTTTTGTGTTATACTTTTTTGCGACTGACATTCTTAAATGATTCCAGAGTGTTGCAAGTAGGTAAAAGGACAACAGGACAGAAGCCATGAATGTGACTCAGATCAAGGTCCCCATCAGTGTTTTCCCCAAACTTGCTCATCTATAAGTTATTTCTTTCCATCTCTATAGATAATTCATATGTCACTGTGCATAATTAATTTTTGATTCTGTTATGATCAAATAAAAACAATCTTCTATACATTTCCAAAACTTACTTAAAACCCAGAAGTTTCCCCATAATTTTTCTTTTATATGCATCTTGGAAGATTATTAGGCATAACTAGATATATTTGTTATGTTATATTTGGCTTTCATTCATAGTTTATCTGTTTCTTTATAAATACTGATGAAACGAACAATCCCTGACACTCTGTATGATTGAGATTTATTTGTATCTGAGTCGGTGTGAAACAAAATGAAGGAAAAAATTTGTTTACAATAATAATGCATAGAAGTGTTATTTATAACCAAGCCAGACACTGAAACATTGAACTTGACTGATTTGAAATATATGGGTGCATTTAGACCTGAATCACAAAAGGGCCGCACTATAAAATATTTCCAGAACCCCAATGAGGTGGGTATCCATTATGAGGAAAAGATTTTGCATATTATTCATAAAGACATTGGTGGTGAAGAGGAAAGCTGTGCAGATAAGAGAACTGAAGTGTGTGTTTGTGCACAGATAATGTATCATCATGATATCATCATATTATTGTCATGGTCATTCCACAATGACCTAGGTCAGTTTTGGCCATTTTGAGAAAGTGGATCAAGACCACTTCAGCTATGGCAGTTTTCAGTCTACATACTGTGTATTTGGCAGACAACACTGAAGCATAAAATAAACGAAACAAAATACTGATTTATTGAAGTGTCTCATGCAGTAGTGGTGATCACACTGTACACGCTCCAAGGACTTTACTTTCAGTTATTACTTTAACAGACAAAATGGAGATAGTCAGTATGTCTTCATCCTCTTAAGAAATTACAGAGTTCCTGCCTATTAGATGCTTTAAACTTTGTCAGTCTCACATTATCATTCACTGTCTATAGTTGGATATCCATTGTAACTGGGTGCATTCGGGAAATGTGTATAAAAGTGGGGACCAGAGTTCAAACCTGGAACATTGGATTAATCTCTCAGGTCCAACGACCCAACCTTTAGGCCACTTACATGGCAGATTATAACTTGAAACATTTCAGAAAATGGCAGGCAAATGTGGAATGACCATGGTGAGGTTTGTATGTGTGAATATAAAGAGGAGAGAGAAGGGACAAAGAAGATTGCCATAACTCACAGTAACTTACATTGAGGATGATTCCAAAAAGAGCATCCTTATTACATGTCAAATGGGGAGAGGGATTCGTACTTTCAAAATGATGTAGCTAATGTCTTGGAACACACAGGGTGTAACATAGATTTATGTATGTCTGTATGTGAATGGAAAAGGTTACTGCAGCATTCACAAAACTACCAAAAGCTTGTGATGAAGTCATGGTGATCTCTTTTGCCAGTGACATATCACTTTTGTATTGGGGCTTGCTGACATGTCAGATTGACAGACCCAGAAGTAGTTCTGTCACAGAAATATTCATTTTGTATGTTTTTTTGTTTTTTTATATACGAGGGCAGGCTGATAATTAAGTTCCGTTTGATCATAACTTTTTAATTTTCCACAGCATATACATAAATAATACA
>JBCAUA010000012.1:4163429-4175587 GCA_038406235.1 Peronia verruculata | reverse complement strand
TGTCTGTCTGTCTGTCTGTCTGTCTGTCTGTCTGTCTATCTATCTATCTATCTATCTATCTATCTATCTATCTGTCTTTCTGCCTGTCTGTCAATCTATACTTGTTTGTTTGTGTGCCTATCTGTCTTTCTGACTATCTGTCTGTGTAACGCAAGGCCTTTCAATACTAGATTATTTTAGCATACCAACTCTGAATCTCGTTTTCTAGTTTGGCACAAGAAGACAAAGGTTTAATATGATTTAAAATATTGGACAGTAATAAAATCAATTTTAAGCAGTGAGATCCAATCTGAGTCTGTAATAAATTTCTAAATTGTTTAATATGTAAAGCGTAATAAAAGAGGACAAGAAATAAGACTTTCTTCCATATCAGCTGCGGAGCTTTTAGATCATCTCAGTTTCGCTTTCGAGCTATTTATTGTTCCATCTTTCACTACAATTGTGTTAGAATTTGTACTGTTGTCGTGACAGACAGATGCCTTTTATTGCTGGAACACGTTTTTCTCATATGGGAGAAGGCTAGATAGAAACAAGTGTGACAGACACCTACCTGGGTATTGTCCGAAGAAGAAAGGAGATGCCAAATGTAAGGAGTGGGTGGGTGGGGATAGCCCGAAGAAAGGAGGAGGGGGTTGAAATTGTAATCCTAATGCGTTGTAACCCTGCATTCTGTGGAAAGTAAGATTATCATAACATATTATCAACACAGAACAAATCAAAATAAAACAAACAAAAACAGCACAAAACAAAAGAAAACTACAACGAAAATACCATAAAGCTTATTGACCTGCGACTAAATAAAACCAAAGTGACATACATTTAATACTTTATAAGGGAAAAAAAATGTAACAACAATCTCAGTCGTAGCAAAGTAATTTGAAGAAAAAATGTGCGCAAAACTTGCTCTGTTCTGCACTTCTTTCTATTTCCTCCATGCCAGCTATCATTCGCTAGTCCTTCATAAACATAGTCATCTTTGACGTGTCTATCGATGACAGGATAGTTGAAGAGTGAGGGAGAAGAGTGGACGGGCGGAGAGACAAGAGGGAAGAAATCGTTTTTTTTTTTTTTTTAATTTGTTATTTTATTCATTGTATTATTATTATTATTATTATGATTTTATCTCTCTATCAATCGATTGCTTGATATCGGAATATTGTTAGTGGTCAGTATCTCGAGCATTTGCAATTGTTCCCTACGTGGTTTTTGTTTCATGTATATTTCTTTTATATTGAATCACCTGAATATCAATAAAATTAGTTAAGAATGAAATGTTGTGCTGCTTCAATTTGAATAACTTTCTTCTCTTTACTGCAGTGACAGACAATTGAAGCTCCACGATAAACACCCCCCCCCCCTCCCGAGTGAAATACATGTACCACTTTTCCTTGTTCTCCTTCAAACGGCTGACTATTAATTCTTTCAGTTCAACAAAATGAGAACTAATTTCAGCGTAAGATGTGCAAATAGCGGGTAAACGGGATCAATTTCTGTCATTGTGATCAAAGACCAAGTAACGCCGGTGGGATAGAGATACTCGTAAGACTTAGCATTTTATTCTAAATTAATGCTACCTTTCACTGATTTCCTGTTTCCACAGGATTAACCATTCCTTTATTGAACTAAAACGAAATAAAACCACCCAGGCAGCCGTTAACTGACCTACAGTTCCCCCCCCCCTCTCCCCCATCTACCCCCTCATAAAAAAAAAATGCTAATTTCCACCAGAATTTTATGCTTTTGATTTCTACAGCGTGTGTGACAAATTTGGCATACAAAAGAAGATTACTTTCAGACAGCTGATTCTACTGTTTAAATCAGTCCAAGATGTTCCATATTGTTTGTATTTGTTATACAAGGAAAATAGTACTTAATCTGGCTTGATTTAATGTTTTCCTCTTACCGATATTTAGGCACAGGAAAATTTTACATGAAAAGAAAGTGAGTAAATGAAAGAAAAAGGAACGTGAAAAAAAAAATGGAGTTGCCTAGCAGATATAGAATGATATAGATCGGATAGAATGATATACACCGAGAAACAAAACGTCCAATGAAATTATGATGGCAAATGGGATGTGGAGGGTCAGACCACAAATGATGATTTTAGTTGGCTCGTACAGGAAGAATGTGCATAAAGTATGAGGTAATTTCATTTTTATGTACAGTATTTTCAAACATCTAACAAGGTATGCCATAGAATCACATTGTGCTTTAAAGTGGCATAACTAAAAAAAAAAAAAAAAGTTGAATGACAAGATACAAATTAATCCAGGTGAATTTTTAAAATAAGTGAGAAAGTGAAACAAATAAACGTTCAACAAATACAGATTTATTTGGTAAATCTCAGGATGAAATTCAATAAAGTTTTGACTTTTAAAAAAATCACCGATCCCTTGCCTTTTCTATGTTTGTTTATTTGTTTGTTTTCTTTTAAAGTACATTTTTTTTTGTATGTCTTTGTATTAATAAGCTTATTACGTTACATTCTATATACATCTTTCAACCTGGTGGAGGTTATCTCAAAGTAAGCTTTTGGCAAATTTTAGAAAATATCTTTCGGGCAGTTGATGTCATTTTCATCAAGTTTTCTTTCTTTCTGTAATCATTTTTTCCTCCCCTCGGATAATAATGCTCTAAGTTTCAAATTATCTTGATCATAATGTGATAGGGTGGACTCAAGAAAGAACAAACACCGGATCTGTTCTTCCTCTTCTCTCCCTCCCTTGCTTTCTTCCTCCTTTCTCCCCTTTTCAGAATTTTCTATCATCATCATCTTTAACATTTCTAATTTTCTACTTATACCACAACTTGCAACCACTGATTAAAAACAAAACAACCATAGAAACCTATCTCAGGAAGTTCTCATGAATTATTGTGATATATATATTATATATAAATATATATATATATATATATATATATATATGATATATAAATGATATATATGATATATATAAATATTATCTATTCTACAGGAATTAAATCGGACCCGCCGAACAAAAAGACCGTGAGTAGATCTATATCTAGAGCAATTTTAACAATAGAGAAGTTTTGCCCGGGAGACTCACACATATAATTTCATCGTCAGTAACTCTGTTAAAACATCAGTTAAATGGACAGAAAATTATCTTCAGAATTTAAAATTTATTAATGGATTACTAGAGCACTCTATACAGACTAAATGTGAACGTAGGAACAAATATGATGGGGAAAGATTGCCGGAAAAGAAGTTAAATACATAATTACAATATAAGGGAAAAATATTCGTTGAAACATTTGTGGACGTGTTGCACTGCCATTCGTTAACATGTTGCATTTTCTTCTTATTGTTTTACTGGCAATCGTGAATTCCAGGATGGCTCCTGAAGTCTTTTACCCAGACAGGAATACTAGGACATTATCTCACATTCATTATTGTTTGGGACGTACCTTTAGATCCGTTGGATACGATGTAGGAGAGGGAAAAAAATATGCACACACAAAAGAGCTGAATGCTTTTACAATTTCACACTGTAAGTGACAATCTTCCCAGCTGGTATGAAAATGTATGATACCGTAAAACACGAGTCGGCGCCTTTATCACGTTATCATGTGTTTTTCCTCTGTCACCTCCGCTCGTGGTGTCAAGTCACGTGGCAGGCGATCGACCAATGAACGGGCCCACACGATCAAACAGAACCGACGTCTGGATTACCTTTGACAGAAGCAGAGTAATCCCCTTCTCCAGCACGCGGTCGATAGCTCCGCCCCCTCCCAGTGCTAGAAGCTCCTCTCTGTCACTTCTATGAGTTTCCTTTATTTATCCTGGATTCGATACTTGAAGAAGGCTGGCGCCTTGCCTTTGCTCAGCTCTTGAAAGAAATTCAGAATCGAATGCTTATAAAGAAAGAGTTGCTCGTAACATTTTGGATAACTTCAAACTATGTTGGTTAAAAACAACAAACAAAACAAAAAGATATTCATCTTTGAAACCTTGGCATATGGTTATCATGAGATACCGACAGTGAGTTTAAAAACTGCGATAAACGTGAATACTTCATATCTCTTGAGTGATTTACGACTTAGTTATTATAATTCTTGTTAATTTTCACCTAGTTGATGTTATTTGATGTAAGCGGAATATAAGACGTGTTTGAAAAAAAAAAAAAAAGAACAGAACGGAAGCCAGTTTTTGTTTTTGTTTTTCTTTTTGTTTTTCTGTTTCAGTTTATATCTGGGTATATTGATCTCGTCCTACAAGAATCCTGAACTTGAAATCATTCAATAAAGAAAATATAATAAATACAAATTTGGAAATTGAGGACTTTTTTACGGTTGAGATAGTCCCCTAGGTGGGCGAAAGCTCTAAACATAAAAACATAATGCAACTAAATCAGGGCATTTGACATTAGAGAAATGTTTAGTGAAACTTTTGATTTCCATCCCAATAATCAAGCAATAAACTTGTTCCAAGGTATCGGAAATTGTTGATAACAGTTTTTGAGGCGAAAAGTGATGATTAATTAAAATTTATTTAAAGATCTAAATGCCTGTTATACGTTACTATGGCAATCATGATATTTTGGATATGTCATTTTCAGATGGATCTTTTACAGTCATTTACTACAAATCTATAATCTCTCAACCTTGAAGACTTTCTTGTACGGGTACGACAGGAAATTTAAGCGAGATTTTTAACGTCAAAAGTTAACTGGGCTCTAGTTAAGCATACTTTTATATTTGTCTATACCATGTTCTTCTAGAATTTTCCAGGTAATGTATTAATTCAAACTTAATTGAAAAGATTAAATACATTCACAAATGAAAGCTCAACTAAGAACTACTAAAATACTGTTGGCATGCTTCTAAGATGAGGCCTTTGGCCTACGTCTTCGCACTAGGGTAGTCAGGAAAATGGTAAGAACATGTCTATAACTTTCGTACGTATCAATATTTTTCAAATTCGTAAATGGTCCGAACAGGAAATCTAAAGTACTTTCTTGCGACCAGATATCAGCGTCAGTATTCAACGCAATCTATCATTATGTCAAGTTAAACAGGGCGGACCCCATTGCAGAATAGTCAAAAGTAGACATAGAGGGGAGCTGTGGGATCTTTGCATGCAAAAGGAGAAAATCCTTCCGAAATCAGGAATGAAATTGTTACCCTATATGGTACGAATGCAATGAGCAAAAGTCTGGTACAGCATTGGTGTACTTTGTCCAAAGATAGCAGAATAACAAGATAGTACTCCGTGACGTCACACCACAGAAAGAGATGGGCAGACGGGCGACTACAGGCTCGACGGACCAAGCGCGGACATCCGTCCGGGCCGTCCCAAGCTAACATTACGGTGAATGGGGGAAAAAAAACGAGGTGCGCACCGTAAATCTGCATGCCACTGCATTATTTTTCACCTTTGCTCCAGCAAACTTCAATGACAAGAAGAGGAAACTTTCCTGCGTTAGATAATAAAGAAAAGGTCATGAAATATAGTTGATTAGTTGAATAACACATGATAGAAAATGACATACCCATTATTTTCATGCCCGGATCGGCAATAAATTACGCGGGTAAAAGGTGATCGGACCCCTGGGACATGAGAATTCCCGTTGCACAGGGAACTTGGAATTGTTTTGATTGCGATCCACTTTGATGTCTTTACCATAGCCTCTCTCTCGTTTGTTTTTCTTCCGCCTTTCAATCCTTAGAGATAGGATTATCTCGGCTTTTTAGAAGTTGCCAATTTTTGCTGAGAAATTTTGTCCGTAGAAATTTGGAATTTGGAAATTTTACCCGGACAGCGGCACTCAGGCCTACTCCTCTATCGATTTTCAACTGCCAAGGGTTCTCTAAGGTGCGTAACGTACACACGGGACCTCAGAAATATATTCGCCCTTATCCGAGAAGGCTAGACGTCGGGTTTCCCTACCCACAGGAAGCCAGGGGACCGTTGAGTCACTGAAAAACGTGCGGGTTTTCGATCTTCGTGTCCTGTCATTCCCCCGATGCAGAACCCGCGAGTCGATCCCGAGCCTCTCTCTCACAGGAATGAGATGGTTTTTATAAGCTTCTCAACCTCCTGTAAGTGGTGGTTATCTCAGCTGTCCACAACCGTCACGGGAAAAAGAGCAACTTCGCAATTAAATTTGTGTTCAACATCCTACTCTCAATCGTTCATTCTCTGATGGCCAATTCTGCTATGTTTGCTCTTTTTTCTTTTTTTTTGTATTGCTTTGTTGAAATTTCTTTCTTTCTTTCTTTCTTTCTTTCTTTATTGTAATCACTCCTTTCGTTTTCTTTTTTCTTTCTTTCTATCCTTCTTTCTTTCTTTTTCTTTCATTTGTCTTTTTCTTTCTAAGATTTTTTCTCTCTTTCTTTTTCTCTCTTGTTTCCATTGTACTTTATTTCTTTCGTTGATTCTTTCTTTCTTTCTGTCTTTCTTTAATATTGATACACAAAGCATAAGCAATTTATACGTCCGCCTTTAAATCAGATAGATTTTTTGATCTAACGCTATGCCATTATTGGACCATGTTTCAAAAACATGTGTGTGCGTGTGTGTGTGTGTGTGTGTATGTGTGTGTGTGTGTGTGTGTGTTTTGTAATGGTAGTCGTTGGCAGTTTGATGTGATAAAAATGGTGCTAAATCTATGGGGCCGGAGGAGTGGTAAAGTGTAGTTTCGAATTGGATTTCTGCAACAGTTTAGGCTATGATTTCATCTATGGTCTGTGTGACAAAGACTGACAAAACTGACACCTATATGAAATTGACATTATATTTGGCAGCACAACCCCTTCGCCTTTCATTGACTTGTTTCAAATTACATTTCTGTATATATCCAGTGAGGGGGGGTGGACTAGGGAAGAGATTTTACAAAGTACATGTCAGTGAGGAAATGCACTATACCATTTTGAAGACTGAGAGGAGCCACCAACATTCTGAGCTGGCTTATTCAAAGTTAATTATTACCGTTGTTTTGGTAGAAAAAAAATTCACCATGTTCATCGTCAATAATAATGTTTCAGTCCTTTACAACCAATCATTGCTGTTTTCAGTGTGTATACTTAACAATAATCTGTTATTTTCACTATATAAACCCTATACAGGGTGGTTTTAACGCGCTTGCTCCCCCGATGCCCCGAGGGCATATTGTCGCCTCCAGAGCCCAGTGTACTATCTTGTTATTCTACTATCTTTGACCTTGTTCAAGGTATGCTGTACCAGCCTGAAAGGCAATCCTGCTCTGGGCGCCTACAATCTTCAAGATGCACACAAAACGTTGCTCGAGTTGGTAGGCTCATTCGAGAGGATAGGCGATTGAAAGTTCGAGATACTGTGTCAGTTCTTGAAATTTCAAAGAGAACAGAGAATTGTTCTTGAAAATATCAGTGTGGAGTTGATTTATCAGGTTTCGGTTAGTCTGGTTGCAAAACAGATAATAAAGGATTATAAGCTTAACGGGTCATAGTTTCACAGAACCTCCTGGATCGGCACGGAGACGTAGTGGTGGTGCTGAGAATCCTTAGCTGAAATTGGAGCTGTGGGAATTTCCAAGGAAATTATGAAGGATTTTTCGAATATTTTATAACTGGTGATGAGCGACGTAAGTACATAATGCAACGCCAGAAACAAACCAGGATTCCATGACCTGAAAACACCCGTCATCTCCGCCCACCAAAAAAGCTTCAAGGCACAGTATTTGGCTAAACATCTTATGGCTATTGAATTCTAGAATGCTAAAGGTGTCCATCTGTTAGACATTTTGCCACATGGACAATGCATTAATGCTGGTCATTATTGTGAAACACTTGGCCGTTTGAGGGAAGCTGTGCGCCACAAGAGACTGGGACTTATCTGAGCAAGACAGTCATTCTTTAACATGACAACGCCTGCATGCCAAATTGTCAAGAGGCTGGCTCCATCGCTATGGATTTGAGATTTTACCACACCTACTCCATAGTCCCGACATTGTCCATCAGATTACTATCTGTCTGTGCCCCTGAAATGCCATCTTAGAGGAAAGATAATTCGACAGTGATGACAATCGCACTGAAGAAAGCAAGTCTGGTTCCCATCACTTGACACACATATCTTCGGAGGGGAGAGGAGGGAGGTGTCTAATCTTTAGCTCAGCGTTGGCAAAAGAGTGTCGATCTTTAGGGAGACTACAATGAAAAATGGGCAGAGTAATAGTAAAATTTAATGTTGTGGGAGTTTCACTTTGATCGAAATAGAAAAATTAATTCTTCTTTAAAAAAAAAAAAAAAAACTTTTCTGACAACCCTCATAGTAGTAATTCTGCTCTGATGCCGTAGTTGTAAGCACTAACGGTTGTATGTCCTCTTCTGCAATATTTTTCAAGATATACTTCACCTGTAATGATGAGCATGGCCTATTGCAGTCCATGCATCTGCATTTGAAGGACAGTGTAAACGTGCTACTCTGGTAATGTTTTGCTTGTTTCCGTTGGTCATTATCTGCAGCTCCCAGCTGTTCCTTGGCCGGTGGAGATATAGCTGCACCACAAAGAAATCAGTCTTCGACTGTTTTTCCTTGGTGTCTAAGGGTTGATTTTGAATTTTCCTATATTAGACTTGCAAACTTACAAAAATCACACGCTTGTCTTTTTTTGGTCCGTCAGTGTAGCCATAGTAATTGAAACGAGCATTCTGGAATAACATGCAAAATGAAGTGGAATAACGTATTATAAATAACTAATTACAGATAATTCATACTGAGATAAATCATAATTGAGCAAACGGAGTATATACTCTTAAGGGGATTCGCGGGTAGAGAACATCAAGTATAAAATAAAAATATCATATTTTTTATTTCATGTCTAAAATATATGTTTTAGAAAAAATCTGTAAATGGCTTAAATATGATCTGAAAGTACTCTACCGCACTTAAGAATTTTTAACCTTCATTTCTGAAAAATTGCTTTTTTTTTTCTCTTACAAATGTGACACTATTGTCTTCAAATTTTTCCTTTTACTGGACTTACAGCCTTGAAATTTGGCATACTATATTTCCATTCATATGTGCAAACAGCGGACTAATTTTAATTTTGATAGATGGGGGATTTATTTATTTTTTTTCTAAACTGATTCTTTTTTAAAATTATGAGCATTTTGAAAATTTCCAATTGCTTAAATATTCACTAATTTTCAAAAACACTGTAACGTGAATCTATTGCTCAGTCAACTTCTGAGTTAACCAGCCATTTTGATTTTATATCTTCTGAATATTATGCAACAGAAAAAAAAAATCATTACTTACTTTTGAAATGATTGAGAAAATAAAATAGCATGTTAATTTTGACGCACAATTCAAGATGGCCGCCATTTCCATGGTAACCATGCATTTTCTGGAATGGGCAATGTAAGCCCTGTATTTTGTTATTATAATAATTGTCTGTTATTTACAGATGATTTCAAACCCAAAACGCAGAGGGCGAATCTTTGAGCAAATTGGTCGTTCATGACATTATTTTTTAAGATTAAAGTAAAATTTAACAATTTTAAATGGTGTATCGAGAGAGCTATAACGAGCAATGTGGAAAATGATAATAATATCACAGTTTTTAATCTGAAGCCACTCCCCGGGTTGTATACATTGTTAACCAGCTAGTATTTATTTCAAAATAAACATAAAATTTACACACAAAAAAAAAGACACTGGCTTCTTGGTTTTAGCTATCAATCCAAGGCACCACAAAAAAGAGGGAGGGGGGAGGAAATGAATGCCTCTTAGATAGGGCTTTTATTCACTAGTGTTCTACTACTTATCATGTTGTGATGTGCAAAATCAGATGCAATTCAAAATAATGAAAAAAATAAACAAAACAAACAAATTGGTAGGCTAATATTACGAGAGGTGTTTAGTTGTAGGAATCACATTAATGTACTTTTCATATTTTCTTTCATTCTTTCGTTTCTTTCTTTCCTTGTCTTCTTTCAACCATTTCTTTCTTTCTTTCTTTCTTTCTTTCATTCTTACTTTCTTTTTGCCTGCCTAGCTATCTGTTTTCTTCTTACAACTCTCGCTCTTTCTTTCTTCTATTTATTTTCTTTCCTTTCTTTTATTTGCTTACTCTCTTTCTTTCTTTATTTCCTCCTTTCTCTCTGGCTCTTTCGTTCTAGCTTTTTTCCGCTGTCCTCCTTCTCTCTTTCTCAGTTTCTTTCCTTCCTTTTTTCTTTCTCTCACTCATTATATTTTTTCTTTTTCTAGATACTTTTCGTTCTTCCCTTCTTTCTCTAGTTTTGTTCCAGGCTTTTTACTGTCTTTCACTTGCTTCTTCTCATTTTCTCATTCTTTCTCATTCTTCTTTCCTTTTTATTTTTTCTCTCATTCACTTTCTTCGTACATTCTATCGTTTTCATCCAGCCTCTGTGGCCATTTCTCTTTTTACACTCTATTTCTCCATTGTGCTCTTTCTCCCTCTCTCCCCCTCTCCCCTCTCTCTCTCTCTCTGTCTCTCTCTCTCTCTCTCTCTCTCTCTCTCTCTCTGCTGTGCTTATTTCTCTTTTGTCCAAGCACAGTGGAGTTAAAACATTGTCAATGCCAACACTGTTAAATAAACTCAACTGTCGCAGGGAAGATAATTAAATGCACAAATGGGATGGAACGAATTGCAGGCATATATTTGTTGTTTTCTCGTATTTTTTGTCTTACCCACGTCTCTACATATCCTATATTGCTTAATAGGGTTTCCATTTTAACAAGTCTGTACAATCTTAGTCTGATTCATTTCTCGCATGCCCTCTGTCTACCCTCATATTTAGAGGTGTTCTGGTCACGACCGTAAGCCAAACACGTCTTCCAAATCAACTGCCGGGCAATACGACCTTTATCACCCAATATTCAAAATGGAATAAAATACCATCCTCTACAGTTGCCAACTCTTCACATCAGCACTAACTCCGACTAATTGGACAAGGGCAAATACAGGCCGAGCTCCAATAAGGCAATTCGATCCTCCGTGGTGCGTCTCGCCCTGCCACAACTGGCGTCTAGAGGGAACCCAGAGTGGAGCAAGGCGACATCCCCGGCCCAGGTCCGAATTGTGAGGATGGGTGACGCCGTGGTTTCGCGGACAGACGTTGCGCGACTCCGTGGCTCTTCATATGATTAATCTGTTTGAAGAAAGTGTTAATATTGCCTTGTGGTGGGCTGAAATCACGCGATCTCAACTAGCGGCCACTTGCTCGTACACTGACATACACTTGCCAACTTGTCACGCCGGTTCAGGGCAACTCAGTTGCAAGACCAGCTTAAGAGGTTACCATCTCACGCGTTCTTGACTTTGAACGTTAATGGTGAACACTGCAACGAACTGGCGAAAGGATTATGTCAAAGAGGTGAAATGCCACAAATGCTAGTCAGGAAATGCGGAAGATGTTACTGTAAACTAACATTTAAAGACATAAGGATAGTGACTCAGAACATCGGTTATCTAAACTATTTACACCTGACGTACATGAAAAATTCCGCCCTGACATACATGTTTGTCTTACCTTCTCTTGTTAAACCAATATGAGTTCAGCTAAATAATGAGGATCTCTCTCACATTTAGCTTAGAAAACCCACAAATACGAAGTACAGAATGGACAAAATCAACGAGCGGAGCAGTTGTGACCTCCTGTATTGAATCTACCAACAACTTTCAGAAAAAGCTATGCCGTTAGTCTTTGACCTGTTATCTTCTTTCATTCGGGGTTTTGCCAGTAGTAAAACAATATCAACCGGTATATTACTCTGAATTATCGTATGAGAATATTTCAAGGAATGCACTGTCTAAAGCATGATAGGTAAAAGCAGGCTTCATAGTCCTAATGAAAATAGGTCAGGCGTAAAAACATACAATGGATTTGGTGCATTGTTGGGAACGGACGCGATTATTTTTTATATTTGAAACAGCAGAGTACGATAGAAACATTAATGATTAGAACTCTTAAGGCAAAGAAACTTTTGTGGAAATTCATGATAGATGAAAAAGATGGCATTACAAATTGGATGAAAGTATAGTATAGATATGTAAATTACAATATGGAGGAAAATTCAGTATGAATGACAATAAAAAATAGAAGTACTGTACTGTGGAGGATTTTGACTTTGAAAAAAAGAAAAAAATAGGTAATCATAGGCAAATTACATAGACCCACAAATCCTCTTA
>JBCAUA010000012.1:4145760-4160217 GCA_038406235.1 Peronia verruculata | reverse complement strand
TATATATAAAGTGAAAAGAAAAGAGAAAAAAAATCTTTCACAGTGTTATAGAAGTGTTCATGCTCTGCCACACAATGGAACTGCATGGATGTATATTGGTGAATTGTTTCTGTAACTCTCGTACAGATGAGAGGCTATTACATTAGACAGATGAATTTCCAATTGCATATTAATTTAAGCTACCGGGTTCATCAGAATGACGGCAAGGTCACACTGTGAGATAGAAAAGAGAATAAATACCCTGAAAGAGATGACATCTGGAGATGCCCTCTCTCTGTGAAGTCTTTGGTTCGTTACCAAATGATCAAGGCTTGCTGAGGGATCTGCCATTGGCCGAGACAGAGTTTCGTTAAGTCTGGCTTGTTTTGATGCTGGACGTGATATTTTTGTCTAGAATGCTTGTCATATAATACTCTTATCTTAAAAGATAGTTTGTGCTAAGGATTTCTTTATATATCAGAACATGACATATTATTGTGATTATTGGGTTTGACATGATCGTTACAGGCGGATAGGATACCGAGAAATGTCTCATCTTTCTTTATATATATTCTGCGAGTTGTCAGTCTAGTCCGTCGTTTTAGATTATTTGATTAGCGGGAGAGTGTTATGGTTCAAGCGAGAGTCTTTCAATGACTCCATATTTGAGTAAATATCATTTTAAAGTTTTATTTTCCTCAAAATATTGCACTTGTCCTTTCTATTGACACTGCTTCTCCATTTTGTAAAGCAACATAGCAGTGTAAAGGAGCCATTAGCAGAGACACAGAGATCTTTACTGGCAAATTGAATTAATTTAACATCTGGGTTGTTAAAACAAGGTCTAGAAGTAATATTATCATGTGTTCAAAACATCGGAAACTGCCATATTGCACTTATTATAGTAACTTATTGAAATGATCCTGCATATTATTAGCCTCTAGGACAGTTTCCAACCCTGTAGGAAGTAGTATTTTTCTACCATCAGCATTTGTCTTTTCAACTTTCACCCCATTGTATCTGTGTAGGCATGTGTACATGTGTGTAATTAATCGTTGAAGTTGTGAAAATAATTATCTTCCCTTAGCTCTAGCTGAGGAATTTTCTTGACTATTTTCTGTTTTGTGCATAAACGGTCTTTCTATTCTATTCAGAATATTCCCAAATTTGTATTTCTAGATAGACTGAATTCAAACCCTCTGTGGCTAAAGGGGTGAGCACAAAGTATAAGGGTTTGGCGGCCAACGCTCATCGTCATCGGAATAAAAAAACACCTGCCTGTAAACACTGATTCTGCCACTCCACAATCTAGAACAAAACGGATCATCTCCCGTTTCCATCAGCTATTTAACTTGAGTTTTTCGAGCGTGTATCTGTATGTTTTGCTTGAACCCCAGGCGTAATGCCTGAGATAAAGCCCTTGTCAACATTGGGGCTTTTACCACGTACTCCAGCTCTTTCCCAAAGCCATCATTCGCCCTAATTAAGCCGCCTTAAGGTGCAAATATTTCCACCCGATTTCTCCACCCTGGTGCCACTTGGTACAGAAAACCCCAGGCATCGCCTCGGCTGAGATATCCTACTATCTCCGACACGTCTCTTGGATATCGATACCCTTCGCTAACGTCGTTATCTCCCAAGTTTGAATATCATCACCTTACGCTCCTGGGCTTCTCGACACCCTTTCACAATAACAGATCACCGCGGTCCATTTTCAGCCTTTTTCAAAAACCTCGCAAAGTCTGTTTTCTCAAGCTCCCTGTCTTTCCGGAGCTGTGTCAACCACTTGCCTAATAAGTCTTTGTGTGCGATAGTCCAAGCATACACATGATGTGCCAAAACTGTGGCATGGTCAGAACTGTTTTGAGGATCACCAGTCGCATGAATAAACTGATACCGATCGGTAACAAGATGATCCGCTTTCTGACTCTCATCCGCCCTTGTTCCTTGCACGATCTCGTGTTGATTTTTGGGACTTAAATTTCTCACTGTGTATTCGTTCTCGTTCAACTTTACGCTGGTAATATTTCTGGCATACGCTTGTTGCGATGCGCCCGTGCAATGACGTGGTTTTTGCCCGCAGATCAAATAAGCAATGAATTAATGAAATAGACTTGTAAAAACATGCATTAGCAGTTTAAATGACTATGAATATATTAAAGAATATCATAATTGATTCGTATGAGGGAAAAAAGAGCTATCTCTATCATGGCGTTTCCTGGAGACATGTTATATACATATTCGAGCGAACATGATGCAGTATTTGCTTACCCTAAGTTTACTCGTAACATACATGATGATGCAAAGTAATACTGGTACCTCCCACAAGGTGTATTAATCACAGAGAAGGCATTGCACTTTTAAATGAATAAATGAGAACATTCCATTTACATCTTGAAGTCCAACAGGAGGGCTACACTAACATGAAGCTACGGGAATCAACAGCCGGTTTTACTAGGTGAAGGATATGCAGTACATGTACTGAGTTAAGATTCCTTGAGAGAGGACTGCACAAAGAAGGTCGAAATCCTTTGAAATTTGACAAAAATGGCTTTACTAGCTCCAAAATCAGGGCACTCCTGCAAATTCTTTATCATAAACAAGTCATGGGATTTTTAAATCGTTCGCACATAATAACCGTTTTGGAAATTTCTGTGTGACAGTTCAAAACATTTACTCTTTTTTCTTTAACCTTTTTTTTTGTTCTTCATCTTTTATTGAATCAATTCATAGCCAAAGCAGACACGCCTGTATCCTTTTTAATTTTTTATTCACACACATATCACCTCTTGGACAGTTAACACCCAAAAACTAAACAAACAGTTGCAAGTTGGCTATAAACTTTCAGTTTTCCTAAATATTCCTGCATGTATATGCATGCATCTGGTTACTGGTCTTTCAACCTCCATTGAAGTGGGTATCTCGACGGGCATGCATCTGTATGCATATTTTCTAACCTGTGTATCTGTGTATGCATTTCCTTTTTTGTTTGTTTGTTTTATGAAAGAAATGCTAAGCTTGCCGATTAAAGAGAGAGAGAGAGAGAGAGAGAGAGAAAGAGAGAGAGGGAGAGAGAGAGACCATTCATAAGACTTAGTGATGGCCTCTAAATTGTTTAACAGCCATTTTTTTTTTACGTCACACACACAGACAGACAAAGAGAGAGGGGGGGTGGGGGGTCGGAAAGAGGGCATATAGGGAAAAGAGGGAGAGAGAGAGAAGATAAAGTTATACATGTACTATAGAAAGAGATATAAGTCAAATCAGGAAATTGTTCAAAGAGAGAGAATCTCATCTTAGGCTAGATCCAGTGAAACCATCCGTCAGTATTTCTATACAAGAAGCCATTTATTTGACCTCTTACTTTCTCTTTTCTGAAGCAGAAAAATGTAAGAGATGCTATTCTCTTTTAAACCTTGATATGTGCCACTCAAAAAGCACCTTTGGCACCTATCTTGGGAAGCTTATATAGCATATAACATGACAATTTTTATCGCCGTTATACAATGCCAATCTTTTTTCTTTCCAGCCAGTTTGTTTCCCCCACCACCTACGACCCTGGCCTGCACAAGTGCGGACCCGTTATCAGTGAACAAATTTGTCACAGAAACCCAAAACCAATTAATCCCTGTGAATTATGAAAATCGTGGCGATTAGGGGGCCAGACAGACGTTTTACCCCGTAAAGGCAAACAGACCAAATCGTAAGCATCCGTTTGGTCTTACCAGAAAAACTTTGTTAATACAACCTTCTGTCGACGACGGAATCCTTTAGTTTGGCTATCTGGATTTGGACTAAAAAACACTGTTATGCTTCCAAATCGTTTTTAGTTAAACACGGATTAGACCTCGCTTTGCGAGTTTGGGCTCAAATCCATTAAAGATCTCCACTGTAAGGAGTTAGTTTGTCACCCCCTCTGCTTTGTACATTGTACATCTCGCACCGTGTTTGGGCGCTGTGCTTATGAAAGTTATACAAACAGCCCGAGTCGTGGCTTCATTCAAAACGTTCACAGGCTTTACCTAGTTATACAAGATCACTAGGAACAAAAAAAAAAAAAAAACAGGAAAAAAAACAAGAAAAAAAAAACTGCTGTTCTTGTGATACTGAATACATTTCAATGTATCCTTGAAATGAAAAAAAAGGACCAAAAAAAAAAAAAAAAAGGACCCAAAAAAAAAAAAAACCAGAAAAAACTTACTTATCCGAACCAGTACTTACTTACTTATCCGAACCAGACAAAACAAATAAACAAACAAACAACATACTAACAAACACAAACAAAGACACGTTTTAGTAATGATCTTTGTTACTGAAGAGCGTTTTAACCAGTTTAACCCATAAGTCACAGTTTCACACTTTGTGAGTGTGGATAAGATTTTCCAATTGCTATTTTCAATGGGCCACGTGAAGACTTTTTTGAGACGTGATTTATTGAAGTATTAAATCAAGTGAGAGAGAGAGAAAAAAAAAACTGTTAAAATAGTAGTGTTCCGGAAAAAGATTAAGTCTGTAGATCAAATTGTGTTTGTTATGTTGTGACTTTAAAAAAAACTATTGTTGTGTGGACTGTATCTATTATCGTTTAAAAAAAAAAAAGGCACTTACTTTGAATACCTAATGGCGTCACAGATAACAGTTACAAGTTGTCCCCACTACATGTTGAATGCATCTAATTTTCTGTCTCAACCATGACACGCTAAAATGTCTCTTCCTATTATTTCTTGTTGTAATGTATATATGCATTATGAAGTAATTAAATTCAGAAGGCAAATGATTTTCAAATATTTGATACAAGTTAGAAACATTTATCAGATAGACATATTGTAAAACTCTGGTATGTTACATAATAATATTACTATAAAGAGATTCAAGTATATCCACTATCTAGTGCAACAGATGGTAATACAACATTACAAACCGAGGGAATTTAATATCAAATAGAACAAGCAAAACTGTTTAGTATTAAAACATTTAGCACTTAGTATATAACTCCTCTCTTTAGGACCACCTGTTCGTTTTGTACAATATATGCCAAATCTCACAGGCGACGTCGTGCTATTCTTAAAATAGAATCAAGTGTAAGTAAGGCATACTGCTTCCAAATATGTTCATCAATTTTAACAGGCACTGCCTAGGAAGATATGAACTAACGGACCCGTATTACAGATTAAGCAGTGATGTTTGTTTGCTGTCAAATTTTGTCAACACCGATAAGGTAGCAAAGGGTTGTGTTTGGAATCTGCTCTGCATCACAACCTAGCAATTTTATGCTCTTATCACCACATATTAATCATCGTGTATATTAATTATGACTTAAAGTTGAAGCTAGTGCGATCTATCGGAAGAATAAGGAGGGATAATCCGAAGACCAAACTAGATATAACGATTAACTAAACAAGGCTTATCAGGAATGACAGAGGTTTACTTGGATGAGGTGAAATATTACCCACCTAATCGAAATGCCTCGTGTAACTGCGTTTTGAACTCAAAATTTAGGAAACTCATGGATAGCTCATTCTTCAGGTTACAGAGAAAACAGTGCTATCTTAAATTTCTCTCAAAATACACGTGAACGAGTTGAGCTGTGATGCGGCATGCCAAATTCATTGTCTCGTAGCTAACATAATTAACGAGAGAAATCCGATATATGTTGTTTTTATTGAAGAATAAGAATGGATATTTATATATGTGTATATTGAGGAGAGGGAGTGACCAGCATCCTTAATATGGAATTATATATACATGTACCAGGAAATATGAACAGGCCATGAGTTATATCGCATTCTTCCTCCTCCCTCGCTTTTCTCTCTCTTTCTTTCTTTCTTCCTCTCTCTAATAATTCAAAATCTATGCCAGAAAACACTGTGTAGGCTTAATTACTATACACTTATAAGCAAGGAGCACACCCTCAGTCTGTTAGTTTCTAGAAATAGACAAAATCATGTCAGTGAAGAACATTAAAAAAAAAAAAAAGTACCAGAGGCAATAAGCTAAGAATCACTTTTTAATCAAGCATGGTTTGATATTTTATGTCACACAGAGTTCAGCTTCTTCTTTTCTTATCATTATAGTGACGAAATTTGTTAATACTGATTCAGTACTGAAAAAAAAATCACAGAAAAAAATATACCGTCAATCATCTCTCTAGTAGGAGAGAATCATGCTGAGCAAAAAAAAAAAAAAAAATTGTGTTGTTTATGCCTCTTTCTCCTTTTTTTTTTAAAAATTTATTATTGTTGTCACATATTATTGAAAAAGGTCATATAAATAATATTGTGCACATGAAAGCAACAACTCCCCTCTCCCTCCCCCTCCCCAAATGCAAAAACATCCATGTTCACAACAAATAGTAATTGTAACAAGAGAACAGCAGACAATTTTTGTCTACGAAAAAAAAAAGAAAAAACTCAGAGGGCAAAGCAGAATATCGGAAATCACACAGGATGAGGTTTCGTTTTATGACTGCGGTTTCTTGAGTTTGAAAGTCAAACATACAGGTGACATCAGGACTGGAGTTATTGTCCCTGTGTGCAACACAAAGCCAATCGCCCAATCCACGAGCACAGACCATGAGAGATGCCAATAAGGCGGCGGCGTCTTTACTTCAGCCTGGCCGGCAAAGTGGGAAAAATTTGACAAGCCAGGGAAAGCACCGTCCAATCGGTGAATTCCTATTGTCTTAACGTGCCGGCTCCTTTTGTCTGTGTGCTGTAGGGGTGGGCAAGTCAATATGACTTTCTCATTGCCCAACTTAGTGACAAGGCGTTACCAGGCCAGGACAAATTTACTCTCATCACCAGATGCTAGCAAAGACTGGATGACTTAGTCTGGACTTGCTTGGAGACCTCTAGAATTGCAAGCTTCAGACCCATACTGTGCTTGCCGGGCCCACTCCTTTATGTGTCGGATGTTTGTCCCTTCGTTTGCCCGGCAAATGTCCATGGCCATTGCCTGGAACAGAAGTCATTTGTTATGAGGCGCTGACCTATTGAGTTTTTTAGTTTAAAACTCCTTGTTACCTGGGATAGGAGTATAAAATACCTGGATAGCAAGTCAGTATGCAGACCTGTTTAAATTTAACAAGAACACAAACAGCAGGGCCGTTTTTAAGTTCTGAAGTTGGCTGATGAACCAAGACCATCTAAAACAATGCCTCAGTGCCATCACAACTTGACCTCGGAGAAAATAATAGACAATCTTTATTGAAAGGAAGAACGGGCATTTATTTCAGTGGATGATTTAGTAGATCACCTATTATTAAGTGATAAGGAATGCAGTCACAAGTCCCACGAATAATAATTATATGGATTGAAACTGCCATCACAGATGTAAGAGTGAAAAAGAAAACATTTTTTTTATTCAGCGTCTGAGCGTATCCGATGCACACTGCGTCATGAAACAATGGAAAGATGACAGGTTTGTCACTTTGTACTAAAATGCTTGTTTGATTTTCATTTCTTTATCGATCAGGCATGGCTTTTCTGTACAGCCCAGTGCGCTGTCTAAATTATGTGACTTCATTGCTGTGAGACACTCATAATGTTGCCATGGCGAAGCTAGTAGTAATGATAGAACACTACAGGGGACGAGAAATCTAAGATCACTACTTTTCTTTTATCTTTGTTCTGTATCTATAACGTATTCTACAATTCCTGGTCTGCCCTTCCATTTCAAGGTTGAAAATGTGAGTGTTGCTCTTTTGTCGGTGTTAACCACACGACGTGTGTGAAAATTGAGTTTGATCCAACCACGCTACTTTATCTTCATAATTCACATGAAAGAGTCTTCACACGTATGCAGCTTCCTGTCTAACGAATAGAATTATCTGAGCATTTGAGTGTTTGCCTTATCTGGCCAGGAGAAAATTTTATTCTGGGTAGATATTGTGCAGTTTTTAGAAATTTTGTCCAACAGAGAGGTCTCAAGCTACTCTCCTTCCTGCTAATGGTTCCTTCATGTGCATAACTTACATGAAGGAGCTCCGAAATTCATTCACTCTTATACAAGAAGGGTAAGCGTTGGGCTCCACCCCTCCCCCTTTCACCCCCCCCCCCAAGAATGCCACGCTAATGCTGAAAATGTTTTTAACTTTTTATTTTCCCGGTAGGATTCAAATCAAGCACACGTTCATCAGAAGCAAGAGGCCTAAACCCTCGGACTCTATTTCATCTTGGATCATTGACGTAAAACTATGCAATGTAATACTCAAGCACCGTTCTCAGCATTTCTTTTGGATGAAAATTGATAATAAAATTCATGGAAAATGCACATCCATCTCTCCAACTCTACAGTGTTATAGCAAAGTCGGGAGGTCCAGATTAATCTACATATATAAGCATTTCACATTTACTCACATAATTATCACTTGCCGCAAAATTGACATAGTTGCCACAGAAAAGCTCCAGTTCATAATTATGATGGCTATATGGATTGCTGACAAGTTTGTTTCTTTATACTAAAATGGTTGTTTGGATGACAGAAAACGGAAAAAGAATCAAAGCCCCAAGTTACGTTTAAAAAAAAAGAACAGACATTGATGTTGGTCAAAATTGAAAACGTGATGTCTCTGTAGCTTTTCACATCACTGTTTTGCATTTCCGGGGCAACTGCATTTGTCTCTTCCTTCTCCTCCCTTGACACAACTTAGACAAAGTGGGGGAAAAAAGGCATTTTCAAAATAGTTGTCTTACATAGCAACTGTAAATATTTCTCTAACTTGTTGTCCACTTACTACAGCAGAGGATGTACCATTTTAGACCAATGTGTCGGATTTTGAACTTCCAAGTGACGAGGATTAAAGAGGGACAAATCTAGTTTAGTCACAACCTGTTGCTGGGCTTTGTGCTGGCATAGGCACGCAGGCAAATAGGACCAAACCCCTCTCCTATTTGTCGTTCATGGTCTCGGAGAGGACAGACACAAAGCGAGGATGGAGTCGTGCGTGTCTTGAGGGGAGGCTGGGCCTGGCAGTGGGGAGTGTCCCATTGACATAAACAACACAGTTTTGCTTGAGGAGAAGGTAAAATCCTTCACTGACACTTTGTCAACAGAGCAGTGAAAATATGGAATTGACAAGGTTTTCAGACATGACTTAAGCCAGCTACAGAGATGCTTACAGCAGAAGCGGCAGGAAACAATGACTAAAGGGAAGAAGAAAAGAAGACAGACAAGGGGCTTGCTTGCAGTAACATCTAGTGAAAGCTAAAAGCGTGGCTGATCTGCAAGTCAGAGGGAAAGAACAACTCATTTTCAAGGAACGGAGAGAGTTATTTTATGTTTGTTTTTGTTTTGTTGTTTAAAAAAAAAAAAAAACTTAAAAAGCACAAAAGATTTTTTTAAAAATTAGTTGCATGAATCAATAATTGAGATTATAATGTCATACAAGTTCATGACGATTCACATGAAAAAAAAAAAAACAACAGAAATTGCATGGTTGCCATGGAAATAGCGGCCCTTTCGGATTTTACCTCAAAATCAACATGATATTTAATTTTCTCAGCCATTTCAAATGTAAATGACGAAATTTGATTTTTTTTTTCTTCTGTTGCACTGTGCTCAGAAGACAAACATTAAATAGCTGGCTAACTTTCTCTTAAACTCATAGAATTTCACATAATAACCAGAAGTGCAACAACAATTAAATCGCAGTTTCTGGCAGCTAAGAACCCATTTAAAAAAATACAGAACAATGTACCAGTTATACAGATTCTTGTCGACTATAACTGGAAATTTTAAAAAAAAATCTTTCACAATCATTCTAGCATAGATATAAATTTTCAACATTTTGCTCATTGCCTCTTAATTAGTGGCATATGCACAAAGAGTTTTAAGTAATATAAAGCTTTATGATTATTTTCCACATTTATATTGTCATGTTCCATCCGCCGATCTTTCATATCTCAAATCAAATCACTGCATTAAATCTGGTGGTGTATGGTCTGGTATTAAATATTCATGACTATGGTCTTATCAGCCAGAGGTTTGCAGGATTTGTGACGATAAAAGAATCAAGGCGGTATTACTTAAATTCTCAACAACTATGGTCTTGTAGCATGTCTCAAATAAAGGAGGGTTACTCCAGACCCCAGATCTTCGATCACTTATCGCTCTTTAATTCCCGTGATCCCCTTTGGTCCACTTACGACCAATCAACATGGCGTCATGCGGGGACACACAGCCAAACATCGTCTCCGTCTGTCCTGGCATTGTCTTGAAGAGCGGCTCGATGTGACCTGCCGCTCATAACCAGGACTAATATCAATCACCGCTACATTATCGAAAGTATTTTATTTTATGCCGGCACTAACTCTTCTCTCATCTCAGCTATGCCCTGTCTTTCTGTCCTAGACTCATGAAGGGCATGCTGTATAATAATATTCCCAAATCAACTGTCATCAATGAATCTCTCCAGATCTTTTAATAACAATGCACAGTCGCATGTTTTACTTTCGCTGTTGTGCTATGGAGTACATGGTCTTAATAATGACCAAAAATTGTTTGCCACTTTTTGTTGTACGTTAAACTTTTTTTTTTTTTTTAAGGAAATCTCATCAAAGTATTTTTTTTTAAATTTATTTTTTTAATACCGGCTTGTCGGAGTATTCTTTTAAAGAGGATCAGGGGAATTAAGCAAATACCTCGTGATGTAATAAGAGGCCGTAAAGAAGCCATGTTTGATTTTTATAACGTACATAGAATCTAACATTGAGCTTGCCCTGAAGAGATGGGTGAGTGACAATCTCTGACATTTGTAATTTCCAGAAACAACAACTGATTTAGATTTTTCCATTCTCTAAACGTTTTTTTTTTCCCCAATCACGTAATACTCATGGTCCAACGTGCCATTTTTTATTATTATAGTATTTGCTGTTGTTGTTGTTGTTGCTGTTGTTGTTGTTGCTGTTGTTGTTAGCATTGGTCAATTCAGAGTAAGATAAAACATTAATCGTCACAACACAACAAATGGAGAGAATCACACTGTCAGCGACTCCTAATGGTCGACAAACAGCAGGAGTTACAAGCTAATGATAGACCACAAGTAGAACCTATTTTGTTAGGTCAAGTCCCTGCTGACCACTCTTCAGATCCTGTGATGTGGTCATTGTTATTGGACACGGCACAACTTAAAATGTTCGCCTAGATTAGCGGACCAGTGGTTTACATAGTCCGTCTAATCTCGGGCATGGAGAAGAGAACCAACACTCATTAGCCGATAGAATCTTGACTTATGTATAGAGACGGGCTTACTTTAAGGGGGATCGGATCTTATCTAGGCTGAGAAAATGGTTTGTTTATTAAGTATCCTGTAACATTGTGGAGAACACATGGGAACTTGGTTCCTGACTTCTTCATGTTCATGGCTATGGCTGGACTAGATAATAATTAGTGCCTCGTTACGTGAAAACCTACTTGCTCAGTCAGTCATGGGGCGCTCAAAAGACAGTTGAGAAGGTGTTGTAAATGAAAAGAAAAAAAAATGTTGTATCATGTAATCAATGCACTCTTCGCTTTATATACCGAATCCTGGTAAACATCTTGATCTAAGACAGGGAGGAAACCTTTCGCTCGTGATAAGCAGTGTGAAAATACTTGTCTCAACTTCAATGACATAACAATTATTAGCAAGTACAAGATCAGTTTTGCTTTTGTTTTTTGCTTTTTTGTCTGTTTGTTTGTTTGTCTTTGTTTTGTTTTGTTTTAGCGTTTTTAGCGTATACGCCTCTACTACAATTCAGATAATGCCAAACGAACACATGTGTTACACGTTTCTTTAAACACAGCAACTGCTCCATGTGCAAGTTCGAATAGCATTCGATTCTTAAAAAAATAAAAAAAAAGGAAAACTGATCTGTTGAATAGGAAAAAAATTAATACGCTTTGAAACAATGGCTATAAGCATATTTAATTAAAATACAAATTAAATCGAAGTCGATAAATGGCAGGTCTCTCAGGATTTGAGACATTTAGTATACGCAGGCACTAATTCAAACGGTTCTCTTCTGAAGACTTTCTAACTAGATCTATCTCCTAGATTTCCTTTTTTTTTTTTTTAATTTATTTCTCAGTCTTAAATCCTATTTAGATTTCCACTAATATGTCCATTGGAGGTCGCCAAAAATAGGTATAATGCACATTATCAATAAACAAGTACGATGAAAGCTAGCTGTGAAGCATGGAGAGAAGACCCCACTTGGTTTTGAAATTCATGAGCATTGCTATAGTCAAAATTCTCAAAAAAGAGTTCAAAATAAAGATTGCCAGAGTAATTTATACTGGAACAGACTTACAAAATAAAAGGAAATTAAACGAAATTAATACCTTCAATATCAATGTAAAACAAGTTATATATATATAATATATATATATACGAAAAACGATAATCTATATACAACACAAAAATTAACATAAAAAAAAGTCCTCAAAATTGGTCAGATTACATTACATTTGAGTAGGCCAGCTACAACAAGTTGTCATCTTCATTTCTCTGTTTGTGACCAATAAAAATACTATCTATTTATATGCTTGAGGAACAAACTCATTATTTTTGCTTTTTATTCTTGACCAAGCCGTCGTCTCCACTTTGTCTTTTTGACAAATGCCTCCCTCTTCTTTGTATTTTTTTTTTTTTCTATCATTTCTCCCCTAAAGCCCGGGAATATTTATCCTTATTCGCTTTCCTTATTCCCACTTCTGTACTATCCACTCTCGACTCGTCCTCTCACGTCCGTCTATCTCTCAGACAAATGCTTTGGGGGCAAGACTTTTTTGGAGACCTGACGAGTACTAATGCCACCAAATTCCAGACAATTCCTGTTTTTGATCCGATTAGGGGACCTTGTCTCCTGAGGCAAGCGGCTAGGACAGACTCTTGTAGGTATTAGCAAACATTCGATTGATATTTTCAAACTCCGAGCTATCCACTTATGTCGCCTTATGGAATGACTCCTACCAGTCCGAATCTGTGGAACTGAATAGCGGTTTCATTAACAAGAAGATACAACGATTGATTTGGTGTCACGTAGAAATAGACGTCGGATTGTGACAAATGCTTTAGTAATAGGACAATGGAAAGAGAAGACCGTTCTTTTAGCTTAGAAATGGTATGATTTGTATTCTGTGCCACCTACGTATACTAGATATAAAAATATAGCTGGACTTTCAGATTCAAAATGAAAACCTTACAAATCATCACCAGTTGACTGGACGTCAGCAGAATCAATACATTATGACAGTTGAAGAGATGGCAAATTATCGTGACTGAAAACAGCAAACCGTTAAGCTTAATACGATCATGTTGATATCATTTATGCCCTGAGTGATTTCAATCACCACCCAATAAAAGTGAGATAGACCGTATTAAAGGGCAGTAATTTTCAAATGCATCACTTTTATCACATTATACTAAAAATCGTGAAAAAAAAAGTTCAAAGAGAGCACATCAGGAGAAAAAAAAAAACAAACAAACAAACAAAAACGAAGAACTATTTGATAGGCACAAACTCACTTTTAAATTTATTCTCAGTTTGCTGAAGAGGTACAGAAAATTTCAATGCTCTGAATGTGCAACCAAAGAAATAAGATGTGCTTAATTAATTGTAGGCTCACTGTTGTTACATTCAACATAATATGAATTTCAAACACTGAACTTATCCACACTGTCACACTTCAAAGTATACATTCAGGAAAATAAGAGAGGAAATGCTGTCGCTATGCACTGATTTATTTATGTTCCTGGATGGTATAAACAAAAGTGTGCAATGAGAACTCATTGTAGTCCAGTATTCGCTTTTTATCTCCCCTATGCAGGTTCTCCCATTCAGGCCATGAAATAGCCAATACCATTATAAAGCGGTTTGTTCCCCTGGTTCGTTAGGACTAATCTCCGATTAGGAAGTCATGATGCGATTGAAGCCCAGGCCAAATTCGGGCGTCGTTATCCAGTTAAGTTGAAAATCTGGGGGTTTTCGAGCTCAGCTCAATCCCCTTAGGCGCTTAGGTCTGCTGCGATACTGTCACATTTTTTGTGATCAAGTGAGTATCGTTGAGAATCAGGCGGTCCGCTTTTCGTGAGGTTGGCTCCCAGCCGCTGGCCAAAGCCATCTAATCAAGTGCTTTTCTTTTATGGAAATGAAGCGGAGGATGGAGATGGGGAAAACGCTAGCGTCTGTTGAAGAGTTGTTTTTGTATCCCTTAGCTGTGCCCGATTTCTCCTCCACTTTCTCGTTTTCTCCTTTCATCATTATTTACTCGTCTCATCATATTCGCCTTAGCTATAACGTTCCTTTTTGAGCCCTCGTTCTTCTTTAGTTGGATTTTTGCTTCAGGTTATGATCATAATTCTTTTCAATTCTTTATTCATCTATTTTTCTCTGGTTTTATTTCAATGCTTTTTCTCAGTCTTATGTATGTATGTATGTATGTATGTATGTATGTATGTATGTATGTATGTATGTATGTATGTATGTATGTATGTAT